>PVJI01003350.1:0-125763 GCA_004026765.1 Micronycteris hirsuta
GGGGGGGGGAGGAAGAGATGGGAAATTATTCCTCAGTTTGTGTAAGGTTTCAGTTATGCAAGATAAATTAATGTTCTTTTAGTTCTAGAGATCTGCTGTATACCATAGTGCCTATAGTCAACAATAATGGATCACACACTGAAAAATTTATTAAGAGGTAGATCTCATGTTAAGTGTTCTTATGACAAAAAAGGGACAAAAGGAAACTGTTGGAGGTGTAGATATGTCTATTATCTTCATCTTAAAAAAGTTGTTGCTTTGGTTGTGTTGATAGCTTCATGGGCATATGCATATGTCCAAACTTATCAGATTGTATCCATGAAATATTTGTAGTTTTTTGTATATTAGTTGTACCTCAATAAAGCTGTTTTTTAAAAAAGAATATGCTTTTTAAAAGTCACATGGGTGTTCTATACAAATGGAATACTTACTGCAATAAAACATGCTGAACTGAGACTAAACAATTTAAATATTGTTGAAGCTCATTAAAAATTAAAATATGGCTGCTTTAAAAATATTATTGTCTAACTATGTATTTTAGGGGAGACGATAGATTTTGTGAATAAAGTACATTTTACCATGAATAAGTAATCTTTAAAGATTCAGAGAACCACAAAATTAATATATTTTCCACAGTGTTGCCTAATGTTCATGTTACTTTTTTATTTTTTTACACAAAGGTCAGTAAATTAGAGTTAGAACTAGAAGGTGCCAAACAAAAATTTAAAGAAATGACTGACAGCTATCAAAAAGAAATTGAGGACAAAAAAATATCAGAAGAAAATCTGTTGGGAGAGGTAGGAAAAACTAAATATATTTGAGAATTTGTTATACTAAAACTCTATATTTGTTTATTTAATAGCATTTTAAGATAAATGTAATTAATTTTTAAATTATTTTAAAAGGAATAATAAATTTATATGAGGGAAAGTTTATTATAGATGCTAAAAGTATCCTTGTTATTTTAGGTACTTGAGTATTGAGTAGTATATAATTATTTTGAAAAGATTAAATGATCATTACAGTGTAGGGCACCATATAATAAACCAAAACAGTAATGTGTTTTCTACTTGGCTTCCTTAAATTTCTGCTGTTTGATTTCTGCATTTTGTATAATAGCATATGGTTTTTTCATTTAAGTTAAATTTGTTTTTATGCTTAATTTTAACAAATACTTCATTGATTTGATAGGTTGAGAAAACAAAAGTAATAGCTGATGAAGCAGTAAAACTACAGAAAGAAATTGATATACGGTGTCAGCATAAAATAGCTGAAATGGTAGCACTTATGGAAAAACATAAGGTAATTTTTTTTCTTTTTGTTTAATGAAAATTATTAGAGCCATAATTATGCATAAAATAGCATTCTTATTTATCAGAAAAATTATAGGTATAGATCCAGATATAATTACTGCTGGAATGCCCTTGATCTCCCATTTCTCTGTGTTTGAATCTTAGCCACACAAAGCTTAGCTTGGGTGTCACTTTGAGGAAATACTTTTCATCATTCATGATGGATGGAAGTGATCACTCTTTTTTAAAAAATTTTCACCCAAGAACATTTTTTTCATTGCTTTTAGAGAGAGAGGAAGGCTGAGCGGGGGAGAGAAACCTCGATATGAGAAAGAAACATCAATTGGCTGCCTTCTTGTACATGCTCCAATAAACCTGCCACCTGGTGTGTGCCCTGACTGGGAATCAAACCTGCAACCTTTCTGTCTACAGGACACTGCTCCAACCAACTGAGCCACTCTGGCCAGGGCAGAATTGATCACTCTTTACCTCAGTTTTCCTGGGTGTTTCTTATAGCACTTTCCATCTTGTACTTACTTGAGTACATACCCAGGATAAGTATCTTGCTAATATTTATATCCTCTGTGGGTGTCTTAACATACTTGAGGCTAAATAAATTTTTTTTTTTAAGATTTTATTTATTTTTAGAGAGAGGGGAAGGGAGGGAGACAGAGAGGGAGAGAAACAGCAATGTATGGTTGCCTCTCACGTGGCCCTCATGGGGACCTGGCCTGCAGCCCAGGCATGTGCCCTGACTGGGAATCAGTCCAGGACCCTTTGGTTCCCAGCCCGCGCTCAATCCACTGAGCTACACCAGCCAGGGCAAGAATTTTTATCAGTGGAATAGACGAATAGCTTAATGTTTGTTGGGTTTGTGAGTGTGCTCTATTTTTTCATTGTTTTAAAGTAATTATTCTGTTAGCAAATTAGACCTTACTCTCTTCAGGATTCGGAGATGAGATGGGCTACACCTCCCTATTTATCTTTAAAAATTGTTGCTGGGATACAACATTATTATGGGGTAACCAATGATGATTTAAAAACTTTAAGTTTGTGAACTCATAGATTTAAACATATTTGGTGTGTCTCAGTCCAGGGCAGTTTTTATCCTTGTCTCATCCTCGGCCAGTGGGAGCCTCTTCAAACTGGCTAGCAGGTCTTTTAGACTTGACTTTGATAGTCCTAGATAGATAGTTTTCTTGCTTTCTGCTATGACAGTGTTCGAGGCTCGTAAACTTCCTGCCTCTGATCCAGAATCAGCCATTTTTCTAAGAGGTCCTGGTGTTTCTAGCCTATTTTTAAAATTATAAAATTCAGTGTTTGCAGTGAAAAAGAATTATTTATCACTCTTGTGTTATTTTATTTCCAAGACAGTTATCTATGTTTCATGGTTTATGTAATTGAAAAAATTTTAAAATATGCTCGTATATATTACTTAATTCATAATCATTATTTTCTTCAAATTTCAAATGCACAAGGATGGCAGTTACATTAAAGCATAATCTATTTGGATTCTAATATACTTCAAATGCTTTTTTCCTGTTTAATACAGCACCAGTATGATAAAATCATTGAAGAAAGAGACTCGGAGTTAGGACTCTGTAAGAGCAGAGAACAAGAACAGTCATCAATGAAAGCATCTCTGGTGAGACACAGAACAGATAGCTGTAACAGCCAGTTTCCATGTCAATAGGACTGGTGGTAAAGAATAATACTAAACCATAATTTTTTGAGTTGTAGAATCAAAAAAATCTTAGATCTTAAAGGGATATTATAGTTAAGTGGGTTTCCAATGTATTTTTTTGAAATGGTGGAATGAACCGTTTTTAAAAATGAAAAGTTATAAACTACAGTTACAAGTAAGTTTGGAGCTCTAATTGAGATTGGGAGAGGAGGGGTGGGGTAGACTTGGAGAGGTTGAGGAGGAGAGAGAAATACTGCTTGAGAGCAACTATAAAAATTTTGTCTAAATGAAATCTTCAGTTATGTTTAACAGTCTTCATATCAGTAGGCTTTAAAGTGTATATATTTTATAGGTAATTTATTTCTCTATGAAACTAAATTTATTTGAAACACTAGGTTGTATTTATATGCACTTATGAATAAATTTCATGTTTCTTTTTCTTTAGGAGATTGAACTATCCAATCTCAAAAATGAACTTTTGTCTATTAGGAAACAACTTGAAATAGAAAAGAAAGAAAAGGTAGGTTTTGTGGCATTATAAAGTAACTAATTGTAAGGTTTCTTTGTGTTTATAAAAATATGTCGTATTAGAAAATAATGTGATACATCTGAGTGACTGGATGTAAAAATACAGTTTTTCCCCCGTTAATTTTTCCCTAGTTTTTCAAAAGTATTTATAATATAGCTTAAAATCAGAAAGTGTGATGCCTCCCACTTTGTTCTTCATTCTCAGGATTGCTTTGGCTACTCAGGGTCTTCTGTGGTTTCATATAAAATTTTGGATTGTTCTTTTCTATTTCTGTAAAAAGTGCCATTGGTATCTTGATAGGGATTGCACTGAATGTGTACATGGCTTTGGGTGAAATCGACATTTTATCAATATTAGTTCTCCATGATTAATGAGATCCCTTTCTTTTGTGTGTGTCTTTTTTGATTTATTCCATCAGTGTCCTGTAGTTTTCAGTGTAGATATCTTTCCTCTCCTTGGTTAAAGTGATTCCTAAGTATTTTATGTTTTTTGATGCTATTATAAATGGGATTGTTTAATTTCTTTTCAGATAGTATTGTTAGTGTATAGAAATGCTACAGACTTTTGTATGTTAATTTTGTATCCTGCCACTTTACTGAATTTGTTTATTCTAACAGATTTTTGGTGGCATCTTTAGGTTTTATTTATGTAAAAATTGTCATCTGCAAATACAGACAGTTTTACCTCTTCCTTTCCAATCTGATGCTTTTTATATCTTTTTCTTACCTGATGTCTCTGGCTGGGACTTCCAGTATTAGTCTGAGTAGGAGTGGTCATTCCTGTCACTGATCTTAGAGGAAAAGCTTTCAGCTTTTACACTTGAGTATGAAGTTGGTTGTGGGCTTTTCTCTATGGCCTTTGTTATGTTAAGGTACATTCCTTCTGTACCTAATTTATTGAGTTTTTATCACAAAAGAAAGTTCAATTTTGTCAAATGCTTTTAAGGCATCTATTGAGATCATTATGATTTTTATCCTTCACTCTGTTAATGTGGGTATTCCATTAGTCGATTTGTATAGACGGGACCATCATTTCATCCCAGGGATAAATCCCATTTGATCATGGTGTGTGATCCTTTCAATGAGCTGTTGAATTCTGTTTGCTAATATTTTGTTGGAGACTTTTGCATCTATTTTTATCAAGAATACTGGCTTATAATTTTCTTTTCTTGTGGTGCCCTTCTTGGGCCTTATATAATGAATTTGAAAGTGTTCCTTCCTCCTCCAATTTTTTGGTAGATTTTAAGAAGGATTGGTATTAATTCTTCTTTAAATGTTTGGTAGACTACATCAGTAAAGCTATCAGGTTTTGGGCTTTTATTGTTGGGAGATATTTTTAAAAATTTTTAAAATTTATTTTTAGAGGGGAAGGGAAGGAGAAAGAGAGGGAGAGAAACATTAGTGTGTGGTTGCCTCCTCCGTGCCCCCCACCAGGGACCCTGCCCACAACCCACGCATGTGCCTGAACTGGGAATCAACCGGGGACCCTTTGGTTTGCAGGCTGGTGCTCAATCCACTGAGCCACACCAGCCAGGGCAATTGTTGGGAGATTTTTGACTACTGATTCTATTTTCTGACTTGTTATTGATCTATTCTTATTTTATATTTCTTCATGATTCAGTCTTGGTAGGTATATGTTTCTAGGAATTTATACATTTCTCCCAGGTTATCTAATTTGTAAGCGTATAGTTGTTTTACTAGTCTCTTAATGACCCTTTCTTTAGTAGTCTCTTATGATCCTTTGTATTTCTGTGGTATTTGTGATGTCTCCTTTTACGTATCTGATCTTATTCGGCTCCTCTTTCTCATTTTAAATAGTTTATCTAAAGGTATCAGTCGCATTAATATTTTCACATAATCAGTTTTTAGTTTAATTGTTCTTTTGTATTGTTTTTCTGGTCTCAATTTCATTACTTTCTTCTCCGATCTTTGTTATTTCCTTCTGCTAACTTAGGACATGGTTTGTTTTTCTATTTTCTTGAAGTGTAAAGTTAGGTTAATTACTTGACAGCTTTCTTTTTTCTTAATGTAGGTGTTTATTGCTGTAAACTTTCCTCTTAGAACTGCTTGCATCCCATAAGTTTTGATATGCTGTGTTTCCATTTTCATTTATTTCCAGATATTTTTGGATTTCCTTTTGATTTCTTCTTTGACCCATTGATTGATTGATTGTTGATTATGTTGTTTGATTTTCAGATATTTGTAAATTTTCCAGTTTTCCTATTATTGATTTCTAATTTCATATCATTGTGGTTGGAAAATATACTTCTTCTTTTAAAAAATCTGTTAAAACTTGGTTTGTGGCCTAACATGATTTATCCTGGAGATGTTCCATATGCATTTAAGAATGAATATTCTGTTTTGTTGGGTGAAAGGTTGTGTAGATGTCTGTTAGATTTGTTTGCTCTAAAGCATAATTCATATCCAATGATCCCTTATTTATTTCTGTCTGGATGACTTATCCGTTGTTGAAGGTGGGGTAGTGAAATCCCCTATTATCATTGTAACATTGTCTGTTTCTGCCTTCAGATATGTTAGTATTTGCTTATGTGTTTAGGTGCTCTGCTCTTAGGTGCATACATGTTTATAATTGTTATATTCTCTTGCTGAATTGACCCCTTTATCATTATATAATGACCTTCTTTGTCTCTTGTTACAGGTTTGGAGTTAAGCTTTATTATGTCTGATGTATGTATAGCTGTTCCTGCCATCTCTTGGTTTCCATTTGTATGGCATACCTTTTTCTACCCCTCCACTTAAGGTTATGAATGTCCTTAAAGCTTAAATGAGTCTCTTATAAGCAGCATATCTGTGGATCATATTTATGTAACCATCAAGCTACTCTATGTATTTTACTTGGTGAATTTAGTCCATTTACATTTAAAGTAATTATTGTTGGGAAAGGACTTACTGAGGCCATCTATTGTTTTCTGGCTGTTTCGTAATTCTAAAGGTCAACCAGTCATTGGTGGTTGGTAGAATATATAATATTGTAAGAACAGTGACTACTGTTACACCAGCTTACTGCCAGCCTCTTTCGCTGAGAAGTGGGTTCTCTGGTTAGGAGCCACACTATGGGAGAGAGGCCATGGCGTGCGCAAGACATTCAGTGAAGATAGGTATTGACACAGGGATCGTGGCCGGGCAAGGCAAGTTTTCCTAAAGTTCTGTGTGCTGGAGCTTTCCCTTCTCTGAGACCTGTAAGGCTCCCTGGGGCTGTAACAGTTCTGTTTTCTAGATGATTGTTATATTAACGACATACTTACTACATACTCTTTCCTGTAGGCCAGGATTATATTTTTCCTACTCTCCTTTTTTTTAAAAAAAGATTTTGTTTATTTTTAGAGAGGGAAAGGGAGAGAGAAAGAGGGAGAGAAATATCAATGTGTGGTTGCCTTTTGAGTGCTCCCCAACTGGGGACCTGGCCTGCAACATAGGCATGTGCCCCAACTGGGAATCGAACCAGTGACCCTTTCACAGTTGGCACTCAATCCACTGAGCCCCACTAGGCAGGGTCTTTTTTTATTTTTACTGCTGAATACACACACCCTAAATGGTGTATTATTTCCTAAGTATTTTGTGCTTTTCTGTACAAAATATCCTTTTTATCCTTCATCTTTGTTAATCTCATGTAGAAAGTTCATTTTTCAAGGTTAACACACAGAGGAAAAAGTGAGTTCTGCCTCTAAAGGCCAAGAATATTTTGGATCTCTTAGCAACTCTTTATAGTTAGTTACCCATGTGTATTCCTTACTTTATAATCTGGTCCATCCACTTAATTTTGTGAATTGAGAAAATTGCGATTCAGATTTTTAAAAGGCTTACTCAGGATTCCACAGATAACATACTAGAGACATATCAGAATTTTTTAAAATTTTATTTATTCATTTTTACAGAGGGAAAGGGAGGGAGAAAGAGAGAGAGAGAAACATCAGTGTGTGGTTGCCTCTCGCACTCGCCCAACTGGGGACCTGGCCCGCAACCTGGGCATATGCCATGACCAGAAGTTGAACTGGTGACCCTTTGGTTTGCAGGCTGGCACTCAGTCCACTGAGCCACACCAGCCAGGACCAGGTCAAAATTTTTAAAAATTATATTCAAAACCAAATAACATTTCTGTAGAGAAGAACTAATTCATTTTTGTTTTATTCTTATTATTTTAATAAAATTTATAGGTAAGTATTTTTTCTTATTAGTGCTTCTTAGGACAGATTTTGATAATAGGAATATTCGTTTGTGATAATAGCAGTGACTACATTGCATGCATTTGATACTCATTTTTAATAGGAAAAACTCAAGAGTGAGGCAAAAGAAAACACAGTTACTCTCAAAGAAAAAAATGACAAGGTAAGAGTTTTATATAATTTTCAGTTTTTCTTTATAACCAATTCATTTTCTAACATCTACTTAGAAAATTTTATTTTATTGTTCATAAAAAGGAAAAGAACATTTAAAATATATCACACAATTTCAGTTCCTAAACTGTTTCTTGCTATTTATTAATTCAAAAGCCTTAGCTAAAAGGTTTTTTTTTTATTACTTTATTGTTGTTCAATTACAGTTATTAGCTAAAAGTTTTAAAGCAGTTTCCATTTGGAGATTTAGAGAAAATTTCAATCTTCTATAATTTTTATTATAGTATTAAGTTAGGTACTTCTGTGTTTCTTGAGAATTTTCCAATGTTAGAGGCAAAATATTTTCATTAAAAATTCTAAAGCTTATATTTAGATTATGTCTGATTTTAGGTTTGAAAGGACTAAGTAAATGACATCCTGATTTTCTCAAGTCTGAACCAACTGAGAAAGACAGTAAAAACCAAACTAATGTCTTTGTTAGCTTATATTTGAAGGCGAGTAGCTTATATTGGAAGGCAAGGGGATTTCTTAATCCTGAAATTCCAAATTAGACAAATTTGTCTACTCTGTCACAGGTAGATCTGGGCACTTAAAAACGGATGGCTCATGTAAAACGCGAAGCATAAAGGAGGAAAGCTGAGCGTGTGCTTCCTCTGGTACCCAAGAGGAGTAAGGAGGGGACTGAACTCTATTTGCCCAGTTTTTAGGTATAAGACAGTGCTACAATTTTGTTATATGTGGGTTTAAAGAAAGAGAAGAAGAAGAGAAATATTGTACCTGTGAGTGAACATTGAGTGTTGCATATATTCCAAATACTGTGGTAGGCACTAGAAAAAATTTTATTTGGAGAAATTATTGCCATATTAAAATTAGCCAGCAGGATTAGATATAGTCTAAGGGAAGTATCTGATGAAGGTAGATAAATTGGTTAAATTCTAATACTAATTTCTAAATATAGAATACATTCATATTATGAACGTATGTATACCATGTTGTTATAGAGTTGTTTTGACTCATGTGTAATTCCAGTAATATATAGCCTATTTTTTATATCTGTTATGAAGTAGATTAGTAAATGCCTTATATTGTGTCTGGAGGGGTGTGTGTGTGTGTACACACATACACATATATACATACACATATATATACTTGCAAATAATGAGAAAATGATAAAAGAAATGAAATCATTTAAATAGGCTTATTTTTGCTATACTTTATTCCCAAATTATTGAAATATCACAAGCCTTTAATGATAATCGTAATTATCATTAGGTTTATCACACATTTCTAAGTTTGGGCAAGTTACTTAATTTCTTTATGCCTCAGTATTCTCACCTATAAAGAGATAATAATAGTACCTATTTCCTAAAGTTGTTATAAGGGTTAAATGAGATAATACTTGTAAAGCATTTCAAATAGTGCTTAGCACACAGGAAACACCATATGTTTGTTTAAAAAGTACAACAGAGAAAATCATGAACGTTCTGTATAAATGCATCACTAGAAATATAACATTTAGAAAAGAATGTAATTTGTAGGAAGGTGCATACATTTCCATGATGTATCATGAAGTAGGTTATTTCAGTATTCTAGAACGGAAATAGGGGCTTGCATTTTCTCTTAGGCTACCAGGCTTGTACGGAAATGTTAATTCTCAGACATGGCCACATGGTGGTGCAGTTGCCATTCTCAGTCCTTTTTGGGAGAAAAATTCATCTTTTCATGAAAGCAGTTATGTTTTGGAGATTCCTGATGAATCCAAGGAGAGAATAAATTTGTTTTCATCAAAATTGTGTTATCAACTGTGATGTAAAATATTTGGGAAAAGTTGTGCAGAAATGCTACTAAAATTCATATTTGCTGGAGAAAAAGGACTGTGAAGTGAGGTCACTAGGACAGGGTAAGAAACTGGCAAATCACCTTATTTAGCTCCTTGGTGATATAAATGGATAAATTTAAGCCCAGAGATGCTTAGTGATTTACTTAAAGTCACCCAGAAAGGTAGTAAAAGATGTGGGGAAAGGGCATACTGGACTCCTAGTCCAAGGTTTTTTGATAGCACTTGTGGGCATACTCCTATACCTTTTACCCTCCTAATTTGTATAATGAATCTGTGCTCACTGCAGATTCAACCACCAGGCTTTTGAAAGTAGCCCCTTCTTTGATGTGTGTGCTTCATTCTTTCTTGAGAATGATTGCCATGATTGTATTCATGGATATACAGATATGGTGATGACCAACGAAAGTGGTAAAATAGAAAGTAATGGGCATTAGTTTCATGTAGGTTTCTATCAAAGCAATTATTGTTGTTATTAGCTTTTACTGGAAAGCTTGGTTAGGTGCTGAAGGAGAGAGAGAGAGGGAGGTGAGGAGAGAGAGAGGAGAACCAGAGAAATTGAGTTGAAATAATATCTTAAGTATTTAGAGAAAACTTGCAATTATTTTCTTTTTCTTTTTTTTATTTTTATTTTTTATTCTTATTAATTTTTCATTTTTTAAACCACCAAACAATGTGGAACCTTTATTTTTAAGGTGATTTCTATACATCTGGAGTATGACAGTAATCCTTTTACAAATGGAACTGATTACTAGGAGAGACAATGACAAAACCCAGCTGGTATTTCACATGAATCCATAGGAGTTTAAGCTTCAAATCCAGCCAAGAAGTTTGTTACAATCTCTTTCAGCTTTGCATCTGACTGTTCTGAAATCTTTCCGCCAGCCCTGATAGTGCCCAACAGAGCTTGGTGTTGGCTGACAACATGAGACAAGAAAGCCTTACTGGGCTCCAGTTTATCAAGGTAACCCTGTACACCAGCATAAATAACAGCCACTTGTTCTTCAGTAGCCACGGGAGAGTACTGTCTTTGCTGCAGCAGCTCAGTCAGACGCACACCAGGACTCAAGAGTTGTTGAGTGACAGCATCGAGATCAGAACAGAACTGAGCAAAAGCAGCAACTTCATGATACTGAACCAATTCCAGCTTCATGGGACCTGCCACCTGCTTCATGGCCCTGGTCTGGGCAGCAGATCCAACATGGGACACAGACAAACCAATGTTAACGTCAGGGCAGATACCTTTGTAGAACAATTCTGTTTCCAAGAAGATCTGTCCATCAGTGATGGAAATGACATTCATTGGAATGTAAGCAGACACATTACCAGCTTGTGTTTCTATGATGGTAAAGCAGTCAGGGAGCCACCACCGAAGGAGTCGTTCATTTTGGCTGCTCTCTCTAGCAGACGGGAGTATAGGTAAAACACGTCACCAGGGTAGGCCTCATGCCAAGGGGCCAGGGCAGCAGCAAAGACATCTGACGATAAGCAACAGGCTGTTTGGATAAGTCGTCATAGATGATCAAAGCGTGTTTACCATTATCCCTAAAATATTCTCCCATAGAACAGCCAGAATAAGGAGCCAGGTGCTGCAATGGGGCAGCAGCAGAAGCAGTAGCTGAAACCACAGTGGTGCACTTCATGGCATCTGCATCTGGAAGTCTCACCAACTGGGCAGCAGTGGATCTCTTCTGACCAACAGCAACATAGATACAATATAGCTTCTTCTTTTCATCAGTTCCATCATTGAAACGTTTCTGACTAATGATTGTGTCAATAGCAATTGATGTTTTGGCAGTCTGTCGGTCACCAATAATCAGCTCACGCTGACCACGACCAGTCGGCACCAAGTTATCCACAGCCTTAATGCCAGTCTGCATTGGTTCCCGCAGAGAGATTCGAGGAATGATCCCAGCGGCTTTCAGGCCAACTCGCCTATGTGTGTTGGAACCAGTCGGACCCTATTCATCAGTGGCATTACCAAGGGCATCTCCTACACAACCCAACAGCTCCTCGCCAACGGGAACATCCACAATGGCTCCTGTTTGTTTGCTTCACAATGTCTCCTTCCTTAATTAGTTTATCATTCCCAAACAAGACAACACCAACATTGTCGGGTTCCAGGTTCAGAGACATACCTTTTAAGCCTGAAGAAAACTCTACCATTTCTTCTGCTTGAACATTCCTTAGCCCATGTACTTGGGTAATACCACCACCAATACTTAAGACATGCCCAGTCTCTTCAAGGTCAACAGAGGTATCAGCTCCAAGAATACGCTCTTCAAGAATAGAGGACATCTCAGCAGTGCTAGTCTTCTGAACACGAGTGTTAGAGGCATGGAGAGTCCTTGCAGCAATGAAGGATGATCCCAAAGCATTTTTGGAGACCAGCCTGGCTCGCCGAGGGAGGGCACGGGCCATCGCCACGGCGACGTGCACAGACAACATCTTCACAGCTTCCAGGTCGTTCCTCTGCAGCCACAGCCTTCGGACTGACTGGGCTATCTATTTTTATTTTTTAAATTATTGTTGAGGTACAATGCTATATTAGTTTCAGGTGTACAACCCTGTGATTATACATTTATGTAACTTATGAAATGATCACCCAATAAACCTAGTACTCATCTAACATCATATGTAGTTACTACAATGTTATTCACTATATTCCCTATGCAGTACTTTACACCCCAATAACTATTATGTAACTATCAATTTGTACTACTACTTTTTTTTTAAAGATCATTTTGCCTTGATAGAGCAATTTTTTTTCTTTTTTGGAATGGAACGAGGTTGGTGGATTGGAAAAGGCTGATTTTTTTACTAGATGAGAGAGAAAACATGAAAGCATAAGAGAGAATGAATGGAAATGAGAATAAATTGCCATTTAGCTTTTAGGCTATTAGAATGAACCACAGATTAAGGCATTTTGCTGCCAGGAATAGAGGCGTTTCTTTATGGAATCCTGAATTTTTGGTGAGATAGAAAGCTATCTTATTTGTTTTTATAGCAGCACTCTGAAGTCAGAGAAGCAGATATCAGGTGCATCTTAAATAGAAAAACAAAGTGAGAAATTGGGAAATTAATCATTTGATTAATTATTGTATAATTTGTTTAAAGTTCTCTAATCAGTAATAAATTTGGGGGTAAATTCTAGTTTATTCCAGCGTTATTTCTGAGAGTAGCTACACTTTAATTAAAATGACATTCAATGATGATTTTTTTCACTTCTGTTGTCTATTATAGAAAACACAGACATGTTTATTGGAAACACCTGAAGCTAGTTATCAGAAATTTGATTCTAAAGCAGCTTCTTCACAAAATATCTCTCCAAATATCACATCAGCTGATCATAGCAAACCCAAAGATAAAAGAGAATACCTGTGGAAATCTTCCAAAAGTACTTTATCTACACCATTACTAAAGGTTGGTTGGTAAAATTTCAAAAGCAGTAATAATTTTTTTAATGAAAAAAAAAAAGAGTTTTGCCCTGGCTGGTGTGGCTCAGTGGATTGGAGTATCATTGGGTACACCAAAAGGTTGGGGGTTTGATTTCCGGTTAGGGCACATACCTAGGTTGTGGGTTGGATCCCTAGTCAGGACACATATGGGAGGCAACCAATCAATGTTTCTCTCTCACTTCCATGTTTCTTTCTCTCACCCCCCTCTTTCTATCTCTCTCTCTAAGATCAGTAAACATATTTTAAAAATTCTTTAAAAACACAGTTTTGGTGTTATATGATCTAGTATTAGACATTGATATAAAACCAATTTCTTAAAAGTTTCAATTTTTTGTGATACCAACATGAAGTGTTTTTCTCTTTTCCTATTACTGTCCACAACTTAGTGACACCTTGGGCAGATTGCATAACTTTCTAGCAGTCACCAATGCATAGATCCCTGATGTGGGAAATGTGATGCTGACTTGATATTTTCCAGTATCACCCCAGTTATCTCCCTTTGCTATTTATTCCACATCATCTTGTTGCTTGATTCTTTACAGAGCAGTCAGCCCTTGTGGCTAGCAGAGTAGCTCATTTCTAGCTGTCCTTCACATGTTCACTTAATCCAAGGGGAATTCATTCAGTCTTTCCATGATAGATGGCAGTATAGAATGCTCTACTTCTGACTCCTCCCTTTCTTCTCTGCCATCCATCGCTCTCTAATTTCTTCTTACTCTGCTCAGCCAGGCAGAGAGACAAACGATTTTGCCATTCCCATCCACCTTATAGTATTTGAGGACAGCCAGGTTCATCTTCTTTCTCTTACGTTTATTCTTCTTGGGGGTGGTGCAAGACTTCTTTCTTATCTTAGCACCACTGTGAAGTCTCAACACAAGATGAAGAGTGGACCTCTTTTAAATGTTGTAGACAAAGTGCATCCATCTTCCACTTGTCTTTGCTGAGCAGGAATAATTCCTTCCTTATCTTGGTTCTTGGCCTTTACATGTTCCATTGTATCTGAGGGTTCACCCTCGAGAGTGATTGTCTTTCCTGTATTGTTATGAAAATTTGCATGTTGGTGGCAGTTTCACCACCCTGTCTCCTTAGTATTGATATTAATGTAGGAACTTATAGCTATAAATTTCTCTGTAAGCCCTGATTTCACTGTATCCCATAAGTATGTTGTGTTTTCCTTTTTTTTCTTCCCAAAGTATTTTCTAATTTCCCTTTTGATTTATTCTCTGACCTATTGGCTATGTAGGAGTGTGTTATATTCTCATATTTGTGAATTTCCTAACTATACACCTGGTTGGTTTATAGTGTTCTTGTATTTCCTTGCTGACCTTTTATATGATTGTTCTTTTCATTATCGCAAGTGGGGTGTGGGAGTATCTCACTATTACTGTTAAATTATTTAATTTTTCCAGTTTTTGGCTCATGTATTTTGTGGCTATGTTGTTAGGTGCATATATACATCCAACTATTATTTTTTCTTGATGGAGTGACTTCTTTATCCTTATAAAAATGTCCTTTTTGTCTCTAGTAACATTTTTTAAGTCTATCTTATCTGATATTAGGATAGCCACTCTAGTTCTCTTTTGCTTACTATTTGCATGGTTAAAGTTTTACCACCCTTTTACTTGCAACTTATCCGTGTATTGATTCTAAAGTGTGTTTCTTGTGAACAGCACATAGTTAGAATTTGTTTTTTTTCCATCATTCATTCTGACAATCTCTAGATTTTGATTGGAGTGTTTATTTGACATTTGTTATGATTACTAATAACATCAAACTTAGACCTAGCATTTTATTTTTTAATTTTCCATGTGTTTTGTCTTTTTGTTCAGGTATACCTCCATTACTGCTGCCTTTTGTGTTAATGAGGTATTTTCTAGTATATCATTTTAATTGTCTTGTTTTTTACTATATTTTTTGAATTATTTTCTTAATGATTACCTGAGAATTACAATTAACACCCTAACATGATGATCTTGAATTAATACCAGTGTAATTTCAGTGGTATATAGAAACTTTGCCCCAGCATATCTTTATTCTTTCTCTTTTGTGCTGTCATTGTCATACAAATCACATATTTATACATTTTGAGCCCATTGAGACAGTATTATGATTATTGCTTTATTTATATGTCTGTGTTTCAAATCAGATAGGAAAAGACGACAAGCAAAAATACCTTTATATTATTATTATTATTTTTTTAAATTATCTTATTGTTGTTCAATTACGGTTGTCTGCATTTACCCTCCCCCCACCCCACCCCAGGCAAACCCACCTCCCTCCCTTGCTTCCACCCTCCCCCTTGGTTTTGTCCATGTGTCCTTTATAGCAGTTCCTGAATACCCTTGGCCCCCTTCTGCCCTTCCCTCTCCCCTCTGGTTACTGCCAGAATGTTCTAAACTTCAATGTCTCTGGTTCTATTTTGTTTCTCTGGTTGTATTTTGCTTGCTTACCTCACAAGCGTCTTGGCTGTGACTGATCTGAATTCCCCAGTAGCTGATCTGGCCTCGGTGCCTTCGCTCCTGAGTCCTTATACAAAACCTTTTAACATTTCATATAGTAGAGGCTGCATGATGATGTACTCCTTGAACTTGACCTTATCTGAGAAGCACTTTATCTGCCCTTCCATTGTAAATGAAAGTTTTGCTGGATAGATTATTCTTGGTTGTAGGTCCTTGCTTTTCATGATTTGAAATATTTCTCTCCAGCTCCTTCTTGCTTGGAAGGTCTCCTTTGAGAAATCCGCTGATAGTCTTATGGGAATTCCTTTGTAGGTAACTGTCTCCTTTTCTCTTGCTGCTTGTAAGATTCTTTCCTTATTCTTGATCTTGGGTAATGTATTATGATGTGCCTTGGTGTGTTCCTCTTTGGGTCCCACTTCTTTGGGGTTCTCTGAGCTTCTTGGATTTCCAGGAAGCCTGTTTCCTTTGCCAGATCTGGGAAGTTCTCCTTCATTATCTGTTCAAAACTACTTTCAGTTTCTTGGTGTTCCTCTTGTCCTTCTGGCAGCCCTATGATCCGGATGTTGGGTCGTTTACAAATGTCTCTGAGGTTCCTGAGTCACTCCTCATTTTTCTGAATTCTTGTTTCTTCCTTCTGGTCTACACTATTGGTTTGAGTCCCAGCTTCCTTTTTTTCCCTATTGGTTCCCTGTAGATCATCCCTCATTATCTTTATCATGTTCTTCATTTGTTCATTTATTTCCATCCACCTTTCCTCCAGTTTTGTTAGCATTTTGATTACCAGCATTTTAAACTGAGCATCTGATAGGTTGACTATGTCGTAATCCGTTAGTTGTAATTTGTTCTGATCTTTCATTTTGGCCATTTTCATTCTTTTTATCTCGGTGTACTTGTTGGATCACCGGTGCCTGGTAACCTGGGTCGCTTTTTTTGTGACGTTTCCTCTGGGGGCGGGGCCTGGGAGGGAGCAATGGTGACTGCCGATCTCCGTTGGCTCCCTATCTCCCTCCGCTCCCTAGTTCCCCACCGCCTTTTCCGCCAGTCTTGGCCCTGCTGGTTCCCACTGGCCTCTCCGGAAACGCTGCCAGCCTGCGGGGTTCACCCGTTGTTCGGGGTCGTGTTTCGTTTGGGCTCTCGCGGCATGAGTCCCTCCGTGCAAACTGCCTCTCACTCCGCTCCTCCGCTTGGTTCTGCCTCGCTTACCGGCCTGGATGTTCGTCATCTCCAACCTCCTGGGTGTCGGACTTTGCTTCAGTTCGTTTCTGTCCGTTCTGGTTGTTTATTTTTCGCTATTGCGTTCGTTGTTTAGACTCTCTGGATGTGCGGCTGGTGAGCACGTCCACCTACGCCACAATCTTGGTAGAAGTCCTCTAGTTATTGTATTTTCAACTCCAGAATTTCTATTTGGTTCTTTTAAAAATAATTTCTATCTTTTTATTGATATTCCATTTGGTTAGACATTGTTTTCATACTTTCATTTAGTTCTTTAGGCATAATTTTATTTAGCTCTTTGGTCATTTAAAATATCTGATTTAAAGTTTTGTCTAGGAAGTCCAATATCTAAGCTTCCTTAGGGATAGTTTTATTTATTTATTTATTTATTTATTTATTTATTTATTTATTTATTTATTTATTTTTAGATAGAGGAGAAGGGAAGGAGAAAGAGCGGGAGAGAAACATCAATGTGTGTACCCTGGCTGGTATAGCTCAGTGGATTGAGCGTGGGCTGGGAACCAAAGGGTCCCAGTTCGATTCCCAGTCAGGGCACATGCCTGGGTTGCAGGCCAGGTCCCCAGTGAGGGCCATGTGAGGAGCAACCATACGTTGCTATTTCTCTCCCTCTCTGTCTCCCTCCCTTCTCTTCTCTCTAATAATAAATAAATAAAATCTTAAAAAAAGAAAGAAACATCAATGTGTGGTTGCCTCTCACGTGCCCCCTATTGGGGACCTAGCACACAACCCAGGCCTGTGCCCTAACTTGGAATCAAGCCCGTGACCCTTCAGTTCTCAAGCCAGCACTCAATTCACTGAGCCATACCAGCGAGAGCTGAATTAAATTCTTATCCAAAACTTATACTTCATATACATGCCAATAATAATAGAGAGTCATTGATTACTAAAGACTCATTTTGCCTTTGTTAATAATACATATTTTATTTGATGGCATAATGTATTGTTTTTTCTTTTTGGATAGGCATATACTGTGAAGACGCCAACAAAACAAAAAATTCAGCAAAGAGAAAACAAGAATGTACCCACTGACGAAAGTACTAAAAAGAGAAAAATGGTCTTTGAGTTTGATGTTAATTCGGATAGTTCAGAATCTGCTGACCTTTTGGTAAACACATTGCAAATAATCCGTATTTATAATTTGTTTACATTATTGTTTATTTCTTGATATATATATGTATGTGTTCATAATATCAGTACTATCCTGAAATACAGTATATCTCTATTATAACAGAACCCTTTGCTTTTGTAGCATTTTAAAGAAATTAGGGTTCAAACAATTTCTCTAAATTTCAGAAAACATGACATTTTGAAATACTTGATATGATGTGGTTGGCATATGAGATAATTAACTGTATTGTTTTTCAGCAGAGGGTTATAAAGGAGCTTTTACCACATTTTTTTCTTCTTTTTTTAAAAAGAAGGGTCAGGTAAATATTTTAAATATTGCTACAGCCAAATTTGTTATTCAGGGACCCTCTTGATTTTGCATATAATACCTATTCCTTTATTTTACACCACTTACTGGTTGAAATCTGTATCACAGTGTTGGTTGACAACTATAACATTATCATTTTTAATACTAATGTATTAAAGATGGCCTATTTAAGGAGTGTATTTCTCCTAGCAGTTTATATTTTCTCCTAGAAGTTTATGGTAGGAAGTTATTTCTACCATAAGTGTATTCACACATACCAATATTTTCTAAAGGCATAATAATGATATGAGAATAATTAAACTTAGATTTATTTAATTTAAAAATAGATAAACCTGATCACACTAATGGGAGAATGTATCAAAGATTTTTAACTCAAAATAACAGTTATATTATTCCCAGTCATAACTCTGAGGTCCTTCAAGCTTTTCTACTGTTTTACAGTCCTTTATTTTTATTTGTTTTGGAAAAATGAGTAGTTGACATCTAAGGCCCTAATTATTGAACTTAACTTATAGACTCCTTACTCTAGTACCTGTTTGTTTTATAGATAATGATTAACATTTTAATGATTAAACCTGTAAACCAGGCACTGTTGTAGCTACTTTACATAGATTACTTCAGTTATTTCTTAGAACAATCTCTTGTTCTAGAAGTATAGATGACGTTGCTATTCTCATCCTAAGCCATACAAGCACCTTGCCCAAGATCACATAGCTAATAAGGTGTGGAGTGGGAACTGGGACACTGGCAGTCTGGCTCCATAGCCTATGTTAATCCTTGTACATAAGAACTGCCGGTTCAAACTGAAGTCGAGATACATAAAAATGTAATGAGAATTAGAAAGAGCATGAGCTCTAGAATTAGACATTACTGTGTTTCTAGCAGTGTAAATTTAGTTGAGTTTCTTAGCTGACTGGAGAGTCAGAATGACTCATAATTTCATTTCATTTTTGAAAGGAGAATCACAAATAAATATAGTATTGTATAATTTCATACAGTTGTTTAAAATAGAATCAGAAGGTAATTCAGGATGGGTTTTATTGGTTATAATTATCACTTGAACTTATTAATGATAAAACATTTGAGCTAGTAATCAAAAAACCTCTCAAGAAAGAGTAGTTATTGACCAGAAGGCTTTCTTGTTAGAGTGTACTAAACATTGAAAGACTTAACACTGTCCTTCTCAAAGTCTCCCAAAAAATTGAAAAGAGAATACTTTTAACTCATTCTATGAGATTAGCGTTACCTTGATACCAAAGCCAGGTAAAGACATCACAGGAAAAGAAAATTACAGATCATTATCTTTTATGAATATAGATATAAAAATCCTCAACAAAATGTTAGCAAATCAAATCCAACAGTGTATTAAAAGGATTATTAACCATGACCAAGTAGTATTTAGCAAAGAAATGCCAGGGTGATTCAATATTAAAAAATCAATGTAGTCCTGGCTGGGTGGCGCAGTTGGTTAGAGCATGTTTATTTATGTACACGAGGGTGTCAAAGTCATTTTCACCCAGGGCTGCATCAGCCTCACAGTGGCCTTCAAAGGGCCGAAATAATTTTAGGACTGTATAAATGTAACTACTCCTTATCTGTTAAGGAGTTGAAATTATATTCGGCCCCTTGAAGGCCACCACGAGGTTGATGCGGCCCCTGGTGAAAATGAGTTTGACACCCCTGCTATACACCAAAAGGGCTGTGGGTTCAGTTCCTGGTCAGGGTGCACTTCTGGGTTGCAGGCTTGATCCCTGGTCAGGATGCAGATGGGAGGCATCCGAAGGATGTTTCTCTTTCTCTCTCTCTTCCACTTCCTCTCTCTCTCAAACAAACAAACAAAAAACACATCCTCATGTGAGGATTAAAAAAAAACCAATGTAATACACCACATTAATGGAACAAAGAAAAAAGCCCACATGATCATCTTAGTTGATACAGAAAAGGCATTTTTTTTGTGACATCCAATATTCTTTCATGATAAAAACTCTCATAAAGCTGAAAATAGAGGGAAAATGTCTGAACATGGTAGAGTGTACTTATGAAATCCACAGCTAACATCATACTCAGTGGTGAAACACTGTGAGCTTTTCCCCCTAAGATTAAGAATGAGACAAAGAAGTCAACTTTCACCACTGATAGTCAAACTGCACTAGAAGTTTTAGCCAGAGCTATTAGGCGATTAGACAAGAACAAAAAACATGGACAGTGGGAAAGGAAGGAAGGGAAGAAAGAAAGAAAAAGTCATGTAAATTAAAAAAAAAAAGGTAAAACTGTCTCTAAATTGCAGATGATATGATCCTATTTATACATGGAAAATCCCAAAGACTCCACAGGAAAGCTACTAGAGCAAAAAAGTGAATCCAGCGATATTGGAAGGTACAAGATCAGCACATGAAAATCAGTGTGTTCTATATATCAGCAATATAGGTAATCCAAAAAGGAAATTAAGAAAACAATTCCACTTATAATACCAACTAAAATACAAAAACAAGTTTAGGAACAAATCTAACTAAGAAAGTGAAAGACTTCTTATTGAAAATTATAAAATATTGCTGAAGGAAATTAAAGAAGATCTAAAAAAAAATAGAAATTCTCTATTTATGAATAGGAAAACTTATAATCATTAAGATGTCTATCCTACCAAAGCAGTCCACAGATTTAATACAATCCCTATCAAAATTCCAATAGTGTTTTGGGCAGAAATGGAAAATCTGATACTCAAATTCATAGAGAATTGCAGTTCATATACAATCTTGAAATGTAACGGTGGAGGACTCAACAATTCTTGACTTTGACACTTACTACAAAGCTAGTAATTAAAAGAGTATAGTACTGTCATAAGGACAGATAAAGACTAACATGATAAAATAGCCCAGAAATAAATCCTCACATGTATAGTCAATTGATTTTTTGACAAGACTACCAAGAGCATTCAGTGGGGAAAGGACAGTTTTTTTTCCAACAAACGGTGCTAGGAAATCTGTATGCAAAAGAATGAAGATGGGCTCGTACCTTATGCCGTACACAAAAACGGACTCAAAGTGCACCAGAGACCTAAACTTAAGGGTGAAAGCTCTGAAACTCTTAGAGGAAAGCATTGGGAAAATCTAAATGACATTGAATTTGGCAGTGACTTCATGGATATAACACCAAAAAGCATAGACAAGAAAAGAAAAAAAAAAGGATAAATTGGACTTCATCAAAATTAACAACTTTTGTGCATTAAAGGACACTAATATTAAAACAACTGAAAAGACAAGCTAAAGAATGGGAGAAAACATTTGCAAATCTTGCGTCTGACAATAGGTTAATATCCAGAATACAAAAGGAACTGCCATGCTATAACTCAATGACAAAAACCAAACAACCAATTCAAAAATGGGAGAAGGTCTTGACTAGGCATTTCTTCAAAGGAGATACACAAATGGTTATAAGAACATGAAAGGATGACTGCAATAGAGCTATAAGGACAGATAAGGTTTTGTTCTAAATTGGGTTAATTTATTATATTCACATGGGCAGTCTGTAATGAATGATCAGTTACTGTGCACTAAGCAAAATTTTAATGAGTTTACAACATACTTTAAAAATAATTCCTCTTAGCTGGTCAGTTTAAGCATGTTGGTTTGAACACATGTGAAAAGGTGGCTCTTGTATTCTGCTAAAATCTTAGAATCATGAAAACATGAATATTTTCCTTCATGAAGCCTCTGAATTTTTTGTTAAATATAACTTTAATGAGCAGGAAAAGATAATGTGAACTGATTGCTTCCCTGACTAAATTTGTGTAGCTTTTCATTAAGAAAATGAATTCTGGAGCCAAACTATCTGGTTCCACCTCTGGCTAGCTATATAATCTTGATCAAGTTACTTAATATTTATGCATCTCAGTTCCTCCCCTTTAAAATGAGGATAATAGTATATCTACTTCACAAAGTTATTGTATTAAAGCTAGTTAAAGACCTTGGCTGGTGTGGCTCAGTGAGTTCAGTGTCAGGCTACAAACCAAAGGATTGTAGGTTCAATTCCCAGTCAGGGCACATGCCTGGGTTGTGGGCCAAGTCCCCAGTAGGGACATGTGAGAGGCAACCACACATTGATATTTCTCTCCCCCCTTCTCCCTCCCCCTCTCTCTAAAAATAAATAAAATCTTAAAAAACCTAAAATATGCAGCCCTGGCTGGTGTAGCTCAGTGGATTGAGTGCGGGCTGGGAACCAGAGGGTCCCGGTTCGATTCCCAGTCAGGGCACATGCCTGGGTTTCAGGCCAGGTCCCCAGTGAGGGCCATGTGAGAGGCAACCATACATTGCTGTTTCTCTCCCTCTCTCTCTCCCTCCCTTCCCCTCTCTCTAAAAATAAATCAATAAAATCTTTAAAAAAAGACTTACAAAAAAAAACACCTAAAATATGCAAAGTGCTTAAAACAGTGCCTGACATAAAGAAAGTACTAAATATGTGTGAGCTATTACTATTTGGCAGAATTACAATTCTCATAAATTGACAATTGATATTTTAATTTTATATGATTGTAAATCCTTTTTATATAGGGCTTAGGTGTGAATTTGAGTAAGTAGTATGGGGGTAAGGGGAGGAGAAATTGGTCATATGAAGACTCTGAAGTAGAAATTAGTAGGAAACTACTGTTCACATACACCTTGTGTTTCACATTTCCTTTCAGGAATGTAGTTAATGGAATCAAACCTAGGTCTTGCTTTGGCAGCTTGTAGCCTTCTTTCTTCAGTCTTTTTTCTTCTCCCTTTCTTTCTTTCTCTCTCCTCCTTCGCCTCCTCCTCTTCATATATGGTATATAGACATTTTTTAATAATGTAATGTTAATTATGGCAGCCCCCAAATTATATTTTTGTATTTTTCTTTAAGAGCATGGTTTCAGAGGAAGAAACATTGAAAAACATATGCAAGAATAATTATCCAACAACTTCACATTTTTATGTCAAAACACCGAAAAAGGTAACTTATAAATTTATTCCAGAAAACAAATTTCAAAAGGTGGACTTTATTTTTTTATTAAACACACTATGATTTTATTTCATATTCAGAACCCTTCATCTCTCACAACCCTTGGATCTGCGCTGAAGTTTGGAGCTATGAGGAAAATGCGGGATGACCGTTGGGCTGTGATTGCTAAAATGGATAGGAAAAAAAAACTAAAGGAAGCAGAAAGGCTATTTGTTTAATTTCAGAAAATCAGTGTGAATAAGGAGGCCAATAACATAAAATTTGTAGTTAATTTTTTCTTAAATTATAAAGAGCCAAACTTTTTCTGAAATTGAGACTGTGATATTTGCATAAATTACTTACCTTTCTTTGTATTTTTATATTTTGGTCTAAATGTGAAATAACCACATGTTATCTGAAAACTTGTAATTGTATTCAGATAATTAGATGATTATATTTTGATTTTACTTTTTCTTGTATTCATGAAAACTGTTTTGGCTAAGTTTTCAAATTGTAAAGTTAGCCATTAAGTGCTAGGAACAGATTATTGAAATTTACTCTTAATTATTTACTATTAAAATATTTTGGATGCAAATAAATGCTTCTTCTTGATTCTATGAGGTCATCTAGATAGCAGATCATCAAAATTTTGATAATTTTATTCATTTTTAAATCTTGAGCTCATTTTAGCCAAATTCTACAGTTCTGAAGCAGCTTTACCTAGTTATAAAATTAACAGTTTTTTTTCAGTTTCTGGAAAAAGGGCTATACCAATTTGATTTCCTAAATTACTTCATTTATTCAACATTCATTAAGCAAATATTTATGGAGTGTCTACTAAGGGTCAAGTACAATTGTAGATATTGGGATGTAATACTGAACAAAACAAAAATAAATCCTCTGTTCTTCCAGAGCTTACGTTATAGGGAGGGAAATAGACAATAAGCAAAATAAATACGCAAAACATACGGTGTATTAGTTAATGGTAATTGCTAAGGAGAAATAAAACAGAGAAGAATAAGTATCAGGAAGTACAGAAGGGGGGTGAAATTTTATGTGGGGTGGCCCTCACTGAAATGACAGTTGAATAACAAGTAAGCCTGTGGTTATCTGTGGGAACACATTAATTGGCAAAAGAAATAGGAAGTACAGAGGCCCAGAGACTTTTTTTAATGATGTAATACTAATTACATTTGCACACCTGGGGGTGTGCCTAGCATAGCTGGGAAGCAGCGAGGAGCCCGTGTGGCTGGAGGAGTGTGCAAAAGGGAGAGTAGAAGGGAAAGGCTCGCTACTTAGCAAGGTGGGGCATTGGGGGGCAGACTGTGTAGCACTTGCAGGCCGCTTTAAGAGCTTTGGCTTTCTCTCTGGATAAGATGTGAAATTATTTTTTTGAGCAAAGAAAATCTAACTCATTTATGTTTCAGCATCTAGATCTTTCTGACCACTATATTGAAAACATTTGAAAGGGGACCGAAGGCTAAAACAGCGAACAGGCTTAATGCATAGGAGAAATGACAGTGACCTGAACGAGGGCGAGAGCCGCAGAGGGGGAAGGGGTCAGTTTCTGAGTTTATTTTGGAGATTAGATGTAGGATGTGATAAGAAAGAGAAAGGACCAAGGATAGGTTCAACAGTTTTTGCCTGAGCTGCAGTTTAAGACATGTTGGGTTGGGAATGCCTGTCGGACTTCCAAATAGAGACGGTAAGCTGGCCTAGAGACAGGTCCAGTGTAGTGGTATAAATTAGGGAGCCAATAGCATATTTAAAGTTATTGAAGTAGTCCGGACGAGAGATGGGAAAATTTCTTAGACTGAAAGTTTAAGTTCCACACTCTTAGATTAGATCTAATACCTGTCCTAAGAAAAATATCCATAACTTTATCACTCTACTTCTAAAATGTCTCCTACTTCATGAAAATGTAAAAATTAATGATGTCAAAGAGCAAGTTGCTTTGGTTGATATAAAGGTTAGAAATAAATTATTCATAATTCAGGCAATCTGAATTCCGTATAATTAATAGTCCACAGGCTGTAGTAGTACATCAGGAACTTTAATCAAGGCAGGTCAATTGTGGATTACAAATAGGAAATGGCAAACAGGAGACAGATAAGACTCAACATTATTGAAGTCATGAAATCATAGAGTTTAGAGCTTGAGAGAAGGAAAATATCATTTAATTTCAACAGATCAGTAACTTGCATATAAAAGTGATCAAAATTGAAAAGATAGTTTTTAAAATGACTTCAATTCTGTATGCATATACATAATTTACATCAGTGGATAAATGTAATCATATAAAATCTAAGTGCCCTCTTTTTTCCCTTTTGCTTTCTCCCTTACCCACTCTCTGCTCTCCTCCTCGCCATACAAACCAGAAACCAGAACCCCCTCCATCAAACTCCTCTGTCCCAGGTAACCTTTGAGAAGAACCTAGGGTGTATCCTTCCCTATTTTTTCTGTGACAGATAGATATAAATATAATGTATTTAGTTAGTTATATTTTTACATATGCATGCATATACACAGATTTCTCTGGTCATGGTTAATTTAAAAAAATGGGATACTGTGTATATTTTTCAGAGTTTTCCTTTACTCAGTATCTCATGGAAATCTCTCTTAAAACATGATGTAGTTACTATTCATTCTTTTAAATGGCTGTGTAATAGTTCATGGATGTACCATAATATAGCTATTTATCTATTAGAGTGTGGTAGAGGCCTTTATGGTCATCTATATCCAGTTCTTCTTTTGGGCACATGAGAAAATTCCCCTTCCCCTCCCACCTCGGTGAGGCTATATGGTAAGTTCTGGCCAATGGATTTTAGGTGGAAGTGATGTGCACGAATTACTTTTGTACCAGAGTTTTTGGTGAAGAGCACGAGGCCCTCTGTCACACTCTTTATCCTGCTGCAGCAATTTGTGATGTTACAGATGATGCAATCATCCTTGGTCCATGAGTGAAAATTATGTGGAATCAAGTTCCTCCATTAACCCATTATTGTCATATAGTATGATTATCGTTGGCATGACGTACTCTATCCTAACTGATACAATGGGAATTCAATTTGTTTCCAGTGTTTTTGCACTATGAACAGTGCTAGTATTAGTGCTTTTATTTCTGTAGGTTAAATTATTAACTTGAAACTCATAGGCCTATAGATACATATTAAAATTTTATTTTATTTTTTTAAAGATTTTATTTATTTATTTTTAGAGAGAGGAGAAGAGAGGGAGAAAGAGCAATGTATGGTTGCCTCTCACATGGCCCTCACTGGGGACCTAGACTGCAACCCAGGCATGTGCCCCGACTGGGAATTGAACCGGGACCCTCTGGTTCCCAGCCCGCGCTCAATCCACTGAGCTACACCAGCCGGGCTTCATATTAAAATTTTAAATGTTGTCTAGGAGTGATAGTAAAAATATGGATATAAAAGTTAAAATATATTCTATAATAAAAATATATTTTACAAACTAAACATTCTTATAAAGCTGCTGTGGTGTAAATTGCAGTGTAGATCATTTAATTGTTCCAATAATTTCCAAGTTACCCTTAAAAATATTATTGCTCTTAGTTGCTTGATGTTGCTATCTATCTGTAGTCAAAAGGAGCTTCTGTCTGAACTGTGATTTGTGAAAGGGGAATGCTTCAATTTTTTTCAGTGACTTTCCTGGTAAATTGATAGTCATGAAATGACCTAGTTTCATAAGTAGAAAATTTCTCTTTTTACCAACAATATTGTTCATAGTGTTGAGTCTTCTCTCAGCTTACATGAAATAAATAGCTTTTTCATTAAAGGTTCTCTAGCCTTTATAATAGTACCTGAGATTTCTGTATATCGTTTATCAGCTAAATCACAAATTGAATCATCATGTATAATCAAGTCAAAACTAATTCTTTAGGCCAGACCACAGGTAGAGTATGTCAGTTAAAAGTATGGGGTTTGTTTGGCTGACTGAGTTTGGAGCCCTAGGTCTACCATTCAAGTTCTGAATAACGTCTCCGTGGTTTCATTTTCTGGTTTTGTAAAATGGTAGTGATTATAACTAGAGAAAATGAGTTAATAGATATCTTGAAAGGTTAATAGACATTATTAACACAAAGCAAGTGCTAATGATCATTAACTCTCATTTCTATTAATAAAATGAATGTTAATGAATGCCTGTGATAGGTGGGCTTTCTGTGGGTTTTAATGAATTTGACTTGCTATATGAAGATGGAAATTTAACAGGGACAGTAAAAAAGGGGGACCTGTACTCCTGAAGTTCCTTACTTCCTTACTTGGCCCAGTGGACTCACTATCTTTAGAAGTCTCCTTCTGTCCTGGGAGTACCTGAAATGTCAGCAGACCCCATGTTGCCAGACTAGTGCCTGCAGTAGCCACTCTCACCATCTGCCTCTCCCAGGTTCTTTGAAAACTGGTGAACTTGGTGGCTGCAGTTTCTACAAATGGACACACGAGGGCTTCCTCGGAGCAGCTCTGGCCAGTAATAGGTGGCCAGAGTCTCTTAACAGCCAGATTGGGAAGGAGCGTTGGTCTGCTGGTGCCAGCTGCATTGACCAAGTGTTCTCTGCCTTGCGGAAATCTGCATCTGTTATGGAGGGCTCGGGATGGTGTCTGGTGCGTGGGAGCCGAGGCAGGTTAGCTGGCAGGCCGGCAGGTAGATGAACCCAAGGATGGCCCTCGGACAGCACCCATCTGTGGCACCCGGCATCCAGAAAGGGTGCATGAGTGTAGCGTGCCTTGGTCCTCCGGATGCCCTGTGGCAGGGAGGAGATGATGATGATGCCTGGGGAGGTGAGATTTCTGTCTCATCAGTTTGTATCCCATACCCTTGATAAACTCAGTTTCAGAAGCATGTTTGTGGACTCCTTAGAATTTCTGTGTAAGGTTGTGTCATCTGCAGATAAATAAAATTTCATTTCTTGTTTTTTTATGAGGTTTTTAAATACTGTGTTTATCAGCTACATTAAGGACATAGCTTATTGGATTATTATTTCTTTTCATTGCCTTATTGCATGGGCTAGTATGTCCAGTACAAAGTTGCATACAAATACTGAG
Source organism: Micronycteris hirsuta (assembly GCA_004026765.1). Classification (NCBI taxonomy): domain Eukaryota; kingdom Metazoa; phylum Chordata; class Mammalia; order Chiroptera; family Phyllostomidae; genus Micronycteris; species Micronycteris hirsuta. The sequence goes on from PVJI01003350.1 coordinate 28,301, forward strand.
AGTGGATATCTCTCCTTTCCCCAATTATTTCACCAAAAGTATGACAGTAGATATTACTACTTTGTTTTAACGTTTGCATTTTCTATCCACGTCTCTCTATGTAAAGTGGGTTACTTGTAGACAGAATATTGTCAGTCTTGATTTTTCTCTAATCTGATCATCTTGCTTTATAATTTGAATGTTTAAACCATTTATATTTAATATGCTTAGGTTTAAGTTTTTGATCTTGCCATATATTTTTTTATTTGGTTTATCTTTTGTCTCCTTTTTTCTCTGTATTTTCTTTTGGATTACTTTAGTATTGGCAGGATTCATTTTATCTTCACCATTGGCTTTTTAAAAATTAATAGGCTTTATTTTTCAGTCGTTTTAGATTCGCAGCACAGTTGAGGGGAAGGTGTAGAGATTTCCTCCCCATGCGTGTTGCCACACAAGCACAGCCTCCCTTTCTACTGACACATAGCACCAGAGTGAGCAATGCTGCATCTGATGAAGCTTCTTGGTACGTCATTATTACCCAAAGTCCACGGTTACTTAGGGTTCATGCTTGGTGGTGTGCATTCTATGGATTTGGACAGATGTTTAATGGCATGTATCTACTATTTTAGCACGTGGAATATTTTCACTGCCTGTGTGCTCTGCCATTCATCCCTCCTTCCCCCGACCCCCTGGAAACCACTGATGCTTATTTGCCATCTGTCTGTCTTCTTTGGTGAGATGTCTATTCAGGTCTTTTGTCCATTCTTAAATCAGATTTTTATTGTTAAGTTGTAATATTTCAGTAGTTTTATCTTTTCAAGGTTGTCATTTAGTTGGAATCATACTTGAGGTTCCCCCACGTCTTTCGTGATTTCATAGTTCGTTTCTTTTTAGCACTGAATAATATTCCATTATCTGGTTATAGCACAGTTTATTTATCCATTCACCCCCTGAAGGATTTTTGGTTGTTTTCAAGTTTTGGCAATCCTGAATAAAGCTGCTATAAATACTCATGTGCAGGGTGTTTGTGTGTGTATGTGTGTGTGTGTGTGTGTGTGTGTGTGTGTGTGTGTGTGTATCTAAGTTTTCAACTCCTTTGGGTAAAGACCAAGAAGCACAATTTGCTGGATTGTATGGTAATTGTATGTTTAGTTTTAAAAGAAGTTGCCAAACTATCTTCCAAAATGGCTATGGCATTTTACACTCTCACCAGGAGTTTCTGTTACTCCACGTCCTCACCGGCATTTGGCATTGTCAGTGTTCTGGGTTTTGGTCGTTGTAACAGGTGTGTAGTGGTCCAATCTTACGGCTTTAACTTGCCTTTCCCTGATGACATGGTGTAGAGCATCTTTTCACACGCTGCTTTGCTGTCTGGACGTCTTCTTCGGTGAGATGTCTGTTCTGGCCTTGTCCATTCTTAAATCAGATGAGTTTTTTATTGTCAGGTTTAAAGAGTTCTTTGTATATTTTGGATAACAATCCATTTATCTGATAGGCGTTTTACAAATATTTTCTCCCAGTCTGTATCTTCTCATTCTTTTGACACTATGGGCTTTTTAGCTATACTTTCATTTTTAGTGGCCGTTCTAGGACTTGCAGTATACACTTTTAGCTTATCATAGTTTACCCTCAAATGCTCTTGTAGCACTTTACATACGGTATAAGAACCATCAGAAATACATTTTCATTTCTCATTTCTGTCCTTTGTTCTATTCTTGACATACAGTTAATTTTTACATATGTTATAAACTCCACAGTACATTGTTTGTTATTTTTGTATAAGCTGTCAATTGTCGTTTTTTAAAGTTAGGTGAAATTTACATAATAAAACTAAGCACTTTAAAGTGAAGAATTTTCTGGTATTTAACCCGTTTGCAGTGTGATGCAAGCACTACCTTTACCTAGTGCCGACTCATTTTCCTCACTCCCAGGGGAAACCTTGTGCTCCCTGAGTTGTTCCCCACTTCCCACTCCTCCGCCCCCTGTCGCTGGCGTTTCAGGCTCTGTGGGCTTTTCTATTCTGTGTATTTCAGATACATGGAATCATTCCACACGTAATCTTTCGCGTCTAGCTTTTTTCACTTCGGTGATTTTCACACACATGTAGTGAAGGAACTTAGCTGCCTTATTAGTGTATTATTTCTTGGCTACCACAGATTAATTTGCTTACAGAATTCTTTTTTTTATAAAAGACAATAAGGCTGTGTAGTGTAGAAAGTGGCTTATTGTCTACTACTCCACTTAGTACCTGCCAAACCCCTGTGAAGTAGCATTTATCCCCATTGTACAGATAAGCAAACTAGGACTCAGATAAAACTAAAGGCACAGAACAAGTGGATTTCAAGCCTTTTGAAGTACAAATTCACCACTTTTCACAGTTCACAAGAGAGTTTTGTGTTCTTAAGTGCCAAGCCTACATTGTTTAGACAAGTCTGAAATGGCATTTTAGCAACCAGAGCGTGGATGACCAGGTTAACCACGTGGTGCAACCCACTGGCTCCCCGTGGCCACCCTGAAATTGTTTTCCTTGGTTCAGGCAGACTCAGTTGACATCAGCTACCCCCACTCTGGCATGTCTGAGAAATCGTTTGCTAGAAGATGTCTCAGAAGACAACATTTTAAAGTCAGATGGTCAGTAGTCACACCTCTAATACAAAATTCCTTGTATTCCAGGTGACCTTGCCTTTTAAAATGAATCAGACTCTCGTGACGGGAATTCCTTATTGATTTTTACGTACAACAATACTGTGATTCTTTTAAAATAAAAGGTGTACTAAACAAAGATGGGGCAAGTTAAGATAATTTTTGGTGAGATTAATAACAGTGTTGAGTAGTTGCTGAGAAGCGGTTGCATGTGTTGTTATGAGCACAGGTAACAGTTCGTACTCTTCAACGGCAAAGTCGTATCTAGTTCCCAAGAGGTATATACAGTAACAAGAACAGTGAACGATATATTGTGCTGAGGGGTAGAGAAGAAGCTTTGGTATACAGAAAAGAATACTTTTATAACACTATGAATTTTATTACAGAAGATGTGAGCAACTCCTATTAACATTTATATATGACCTTAACTTAAAAATGTTTTGAAATGGTGAAAGCTTTTGTCAATTGATATAAATGTGGCACATTGGGGGCTTAACATGTTACCAAAAGAGAGAGGTAAATTGACATAGTTTTTATAAATATTAGTTTTGTCTCTCTACTGGGGAGCTTCAAGATAATACAGGGATAAATGTGCAGATTGAAGCCAACTCTTCTCGCTATCAATTATCTGTATTAAGAAAAAAATGAAAGGAGTTTAGTGAACGATTTTGTTTCAAATGGCAGACTATTCTAACGTGACTCTTACAGATAACGCAGACTTCACATGGATAAACTGAGTTTTTAAAACATGCCCTGGCTGGTGTAGCTCAGTGGATTGAGCGCAGGCTGGGAACCAGAGGGTCCCGGTTCGATTCCTGGTCAGGGCACATGCCTGGGTTGCAGACCAGGTCCCCTGTGAGGGCCATGTGAGAGGCAACCACACATTGATGTTTCTCTCCCTCTCTGTCTCCCTCCCTTCTCCTCTCTCTAAAATAGACAAATAAAATCTTTAAAAACGTATCTGTTGCACAGGATTTTAGAATTTCATGGAAGTATCTTGCCAGCTAGAACACTCCCTCTTTGAGGAGGGTAAAATATTAACAAGTCTCATTCATAACCAATGCAATTCTTCTGTTCAGCTAATTGAAGATTGGGGCTTTTATTTTTTTTGAAAATGAGTTAAAATTTTAATTCAGTAAAAAGGATACCAGGCAACTTTTATTTTAGTAGGGCTTTGCTGTAGCCATCTATAAAACATTAGAGCAGTTAACCTCTCCTTGTATGTAATTACAAACTCTGGAAATAGCACCAGTATTTCCACTTATGCATTCAATAAATATTTATTGAACATCTAATATAGGAAATAGGCTGGTTTCACCATTACAGGTAAGCTCCTCCATTTATGGTGCTTACCTTGTAGTTGAAAGGGGAGAAACAGAATGAACTGGTAAACAATACAATATCAGAAAGTTATAAGCACTATGAAGAAAGATGAGATAGTGGGAGAGAAAGTGGCAGAGGCAGATTGATGGTCAAGGAAGGCTGTTCTGAGGAAGAAATTTTAAAGCTGAGATGATGAGGAAGGCGCTTGGAGATCTGGTGAAAGAGCTCTTCATAATAAACAGATAACAAATGCAAAAATCCTGTTACAAGAACAGGTTTCGCATGCTCAAAGGAACATAGGAAGTGAAAGGTACAATGAGACAGAGGGTGATGAAGTCAGAGTAGTAGACACAGGTTATTTCTGCCTACTGGATTTTTAAGAACAGCTTTGTTGAGGTGTAATTGACATATAATAAACTGCATGTATTGTTTTCCTAGGGCTGCTATGATAAGTGAGACTGATTCCTAATTTCTCTTATAGTTCAAGGCTGGTATATAGAAACACCACAGATTTTTATATATTAATTTTGTATCCTGCAACTTTACTGAATTCATTTATTAATTCTAACAGCTTTTTGGTTGAGTCTTCAGGGTTTTCTATACAGGGTTGGCAAAAGTGTGTTTACGGCTGTGAGTACATGAAACAGAGTTTATTGCTCTATTACTAAATATTAATTATTGTATTATTTTTAATATGAACAACTGCAAACCTACTTTTGCCCACTCCCCTATATAGTATCATGTAATCTGCAAACTAGTATTTTTACTTCTCTTTCCGATTTGGATACCTTTTAATTCTTTTTTTTTTTAAAGATTTATTTACTTTTAGAGAGAGAGGAAGAGAGGGAGAGAAACATCAATGTGTGGTTGCCTCTCCCATGCCCCCTACTGGGCACCCAGCCCACAATGCAGGCATGTGCCCTGACTGGGAATTGAACCAGCGACCCTTTGGTTCCCAGGCCAGCACTCAATCCACTGAGCCACACCAGCCAGGGCTGGGTGCCTTTTAATTCTTATTCCTGCCTGATTCCTCTGGCTAGGTCTTTCAATAGTATGTTGAATAAAAGTAGCAAGAGTGGGCATCCTTATCTTGTTTCTGATCTTAGAGGAAAAGCTTTCAGCTTTTTCACCGTTGAGTTTGATGTCAGCTGTGGGTTGTTATAGATAGCCTTTATTATGTCGAGGTACATTTCCTCTATACGCACTTTACTGAGAATATTTTTTTTAATCATACTAGATGTTGAAGTGTCAAAAGCCTTTTTTGTATCTATTGAGATGGTCATATGGTTTTATCCTTCATTTTGTTTTTTTTAAAGATATTTATTTATTTACTTTTAGAGAGAGGGGAAGGGAGGGAGAAAGAGAGGGAGAGAAATATCAATGTGTGGTTTCCTCTCATGTGCCCCCCGCACTGGGGACCTGGCCCACAACCCAGGCATGTACCCTGACTGGGAATCAAACCAGCAACCCTTTGGTTCACAGGCTGGTGCTCAATCCACTGAGCCACACCAGCCAGGGCTATCCTTCATTTTGTTAATGTGGCGTATCACATCGATTGATCTGCAGATGTTGAACCATCCTTGCATCTCTGGAATAAATCCAACTTGATCATGGTGTATGATCCTTTTTTTGTAATAAACATATTTATGTTGTTGTTCAAGTACAGTTTTCTGCCTTTTCCCCCTACCCCTCCCCACCTCCCCACCACCCCAGCCACCCCCCTTGTTATTGTCCATGTGTCCTTTATAATTGTTCCTGCAAACCCTTCACCCTTCTCCTCTATAATCCCCACGCCCCCATCCCACCCTGGTCACTATCAGCCTGTTTTGAATTTCAGTGTCTTTGGTTATATTTTGCTTGTTCATTTTGTTGATTAGGTTCCTGTTAAAGGTGAGATTATATGGTATTTGTCTTTCACCGCCTGGCTTATTTCACCTAGCATGGTGTGTGATCCTTTAACATCCCATGTATGTAACAGTTTAAGTTGATGTCAACTTAGATTTGAACACATTCCAAAACTTTACATTTTTACACCCACTTTCCCACCCACCACATATTACATTTTTTGATGTGACAGTTTACCTCTTTATTTTATGCATCCTCTAACTAGTTTTAATTTTATTACTTTTGTCTTAAACCTTCATACTTTGTAAGTGATTGATTCACTACCATTATTATGTTTCCCCCTACCACTGAGATTTTTAATTTTGTATGTTTCCTTGTTATTAATTAGTGCCATTTATTTTCAGTTTAAAGAAGTTCAATTAATGTTTCTTATAAGTCCAGTTTAGCATGATTAACTCGTTTAGCTTTTGCTAGTCTGGAAAACTTAATCTCTTCCTCAATTTTTAATGAGAATCTTGCTATGTAGAAAACTGTTGGTTTGAAGCTTTTCAATACTTTGAATATGTCCCGCCACTCCCTTCTAGCCTGCAAAGTTTCTGCTAAAAAATCTGCTGATAGCCTTACGAAGTTTCCCTTTTATGTAACACGTTATCTCGTGCTACTTTTAAGGTTCTTTGTTTTTATTTAACTTTTACCATTTTGATTATAGTGTGTTTTGGTGTGGATTTCATTGGGCTCATCTTCTTTGGGACTCTCTGAACTTCCTGGACCTGGATGTATGTTTCATGCCCCTGATTAGGAAAACTTTCAGCCATTATTTCTTCAAATAAATTTTTCTTGCCAATTCTGTCTTTCTTCTCCTCAGACCCCTATAATGTGAATATTATTACACTTGAATTATCCCAAAGATCCCTTAAGATATCTTTACTTCATTTTTTTTTTCTTCTTGTTGCCCTTTCTGGGAGATTTCCATTGCTTTGTCATCCACATCACTGATCTATTCTGTTGCTTTATCCAGTCTTCTTTTGAACCACTGTAGTGTATTTTTCAGTTTAGTTATTGTATTCTTCAGCTCCATAACATCTGCTTGGAACTTTCTTATACTTTTCTGTCTCTTAATCGAAGACCTCATTGTGTTCTTCAGTTCTTATTCCAAGTTCATTGAACAACTTTAGGACTGTGACTTTGAACTCTTTATCAGGTAGATTGCTTATATCCATTTCATGAAGGTCTTTTTCTGAGTTTTTTCATTATCTTTTGTTTGGAATATATCCCTCTGTCTCCTCACTTTGCCAGACTCTCGGTGTTTGTTTGTATGTATTAGGCAAATTGGCTGTCTCTCCCTTGAGAAAAATGTGTATTCCGCTGCTGTTGAATGGAATGTTGTGTGTGTGTCTGTTAGGTCTGTGTGGTCTAAAGTGTACTCCAGTTCCATTATTTCTGTATTCGTTTTCTGTCTGGATGATGTATTCATCGTTGAAAGTGGGATATGTAAAGTGCTTGCTATTGCATTGCTGTTTTTTCTGCCTTCAGATCTATTAATTATTTTTAATCTATTTAAGTGCTGTAATATTGGATGCATATATACTTATAATTATTCTCTTTTTAAACATATTTTATTTATTCTTGGAGAGAGGGGAAGGAAGGGAGAAAGAGAGGGAGAGAAACATTGATGTGTGAGAGGAACATCGATCAGCTGCCTCCCGCACATACCCTGACCCACCTGGGACTGGGCTGGCAACCGAGGCATGTGCCTGACCGTGACTCAAACCAGTGACCTTTCGCTTTGCGGGATAATGCCCAACCAACTGAGCCACACCGGTTAGGGCTATAATTATTATATTTTCTAATAAATAGACCCCTTTATCATTATATAATGACCTTTGTCTCTTGTTAGAGCTTTTGTCTTAGAGTCTATTTTGTCTAATATAGGTATAGCTACTTCTGCTCTATTTTGGTTTTCATTTGCAAGGAATATCTTTTAACATCCCTTCACTTTGAAGCTATGAGTATCCTTGAAGCTTAGAGTCTCTTGTAGGCAGCATGTCATTGGGTCTTTTCTTTTTTTTAATTCATTCAGCTACTGTTTATCTTTTAATTGGAGAATTTAAACCATTTATATTTGAGTAATTATTGATATGTAAAGACATACTTTCACCATTTTGTTACCTGTTTTCTGATTGTTTTGAGTTTTTTTTTTTCCCCTTCCTCTCCTGTAGTCTTTCTCTGTAATTGATTATTTTTTTGGGGGTAGTGGTATGCTTTAATTTTTTTCCTTTTATCATTTGTGTATCTATTATTGGTATTTCTTTGTGATTACCATGAGGCTTATATAAAACATTTTCATATTTATGAGTTTATTTTAAGCTAATAACACCTTAATTTCATTTGCATAAAAAGGTTCTACACATTTACTTCCCTCCCCCATTTTATGTTATTGGTGCCCCTATTTACATTTGTGTTACATTACCAATAGTAGCTATGGTTATTTTCAACAGTTCCATCTTTTAACTAACATGCTAGAGTTCAATATGATTTACATATTCTTTAACTCCAGAATTTTTTTGGTTCTTTTCTGTGATTTCTGTATCTTTGTTGAACTTCTGGTTTCATTTATGCATTGTTTTCCTGAGTTCATTGAGTTGTTCCCTTGAATCTTACTTTCTTTAAAATAATTAGGATTTTTTTTGATTATTCAAATTTCTACTTCTTTTGGATCAGTTACTAGGAAATTATTGTGTTCCATGCTTTGATGTCCTTTGTCTACTAATTCTATTATCTGTACCATTTCTGGGTCCGTTTCAATGGATTAACTTTCTCATTATGAATTACATTTTCCTGCTTCTTTGCACGCCTAGTAATTTTTTATCGAGTGCCACATATTGTGGATTATATTGACTACATTATTGGGCATAAGATATTGCTGTATTCCTATAAATATTTCTTCACCTTTCTTCTGAGTCAGTCCTGTTACTTGCAAGTAGTTGGTCCTTTGGGTCTTGCTTTAAAGATTCGTTAAGGCAGGGTCAGAGCATTTAGTCTATGACGAGTTTTTCCCCACAACTGAGGCACAACCCTTTGAAATCTAGTGCCTGATTTCCCGTGGATTAGAAAATTCTCCACTGCTGCTGGTTGGAACACACACTATGCCTACCTCTGTGTGGGTCCCAGGACGGTTCTCTTTAATCCCTCAGGTATTTCCTTGCCTAGCCTCATCTAGTTCCTCACATGAGTTTGTCAGTTTTCAGCTGAATATTCAAAGAGATTATCTGCAGATGTCCAGGATTCTTTTCCTGTGCACTTCTCTCCTCCCCAATATCCTTTCCTGTGAATTCCAAGTGCCTTGGGCTCCATGGACACCCAGGTCCATCTCCTCAATTTGGGGACAATTCTTGCCTCTGTCTTAATACCCCTCCCTGCACCATAGGCCAGATACTTTCTTCCAGCAGTAAGCTATAGTTCCTTTGCTGCTTGTCTCTTTGGGATCACTGTCCTTTGTTGCCTAATGTTCCATGTATGCAGAGCCATTGTTTCATGTATTTTATCCTGTTTATAGTTATTTGAGATGGGCAAGTAAATCCAGTCTGGAAGTGAAAGTTCAGTCTGCCTGGATTCTTTTAACAGTAGGAGAGCATATACATTAGAGCCCTTTTGAAAATAAAATCATCATCCAAATGTATGATAATTTTTAAAGTTCTTCTCTTAGTAGGCCAAGAGTGTATCAGTTGCCTATTATATGCATTTGTATTTCCCAGGGATATGTGTATAAATCTGCTAGACACTGAGTACATGAATCAATACTTTATACAACAGAGCACTAGTTCCATTAAAAACAAACATACAACATTCCCACCGTCACTGTACCCTTAGCATTTTGGGTAGAATCAGATGAAGCAGGTTAAATTTGGCATCCTCATCATCACTTTACCTATTTTCAGATTTCTCCTCTTACTACATCATAGCTCACAATCCCAAGATTTGGGAGGCCCTAGAGTGGCTATTTTTTGTAAATATCCCCAATTCTGCCTTCACCCTTCCATTCCCCCTCCAGGGAGACTTGCCTATACCAGGCCTCTCTTTTTTATTAACTTTCATTAACAATAAAGAGGACTAGAGAAGACTAACCAGGGTGCCAATAATCTATAATAATATCTATGATTTATTGAGCATCTACCATGTGCCGGATATTCTATATATTTTCTCTAATTCTATTAAAACAACCAACCATGAGAGGGGCCTTAGCGACTCAGAGAAGGCTGTGCAGAAGGAGAGCTTTCTCAGTTCAGTCATGAAGGATGCGGAGGAGTTAGGTGAGATGAGGCATGGAGTGGGAGGGTCAGGCAGGCGTTCCAGGTAGTAGCAAGAGCGTATGAAAATGTGCAGGAACAGAATGTGTGACTAATTTGAGGAACTCAGTTCAGTTAGGCTGAAGAACATAGAAAGTGGAAAAAGGGTGGAGAAGATAGGGGAGGGGTAGGAGATGGGGAAAGATGAAACTAGAGATACAAAATAGACTGTGAAGGACCCCGTGAGTGATACTAAGAAGTTTGGGCTTTTTTCCTGAGTGTCGTGGGAAATTCTCATTGAACTTTAGGCACATTTTATTATAGTGAGGCAAATGGATTGAAAGGGTAAACATGAGTTATAGCTATAGAGATGGTGAAAGTGGTTTTAAAATTTGATAACTATTCACGCATCCATTAGCCATTTTTGCACTCCACAAATACAGTGGCTACTATGTACTAGGCACTGTGACTAAATACTAAGTAAGTAAATATCGAATTATTATAAATTCGCTGTCAGTTATGGAACACTTACTCCATGCCAGACACTGTGTTACGTGCTCTACATAAACAGTGATGTTACCTTTAAATAAATGAAGAAACTGAAGTAAAGAACGCTCAAGCATGCTGATGTTGTAGAGCTAGCAGATGGCAGAGCCAGGACTGGATCTCAGGTCAGCGTGACATCCTGCCAGATTTGGTCATTTACTTAAATGACTGTTATTTCACACATACATTTTATGAATTTCCCTCTTAGGACTGTTTTTGCTGGGTCTCATAGATTTGGGGTTGCTGTGTTTTCATTTTCATTTGTCTCGAGGTGTCCTTTGATTTCTTCCTTGATCTCGTTGCGAACCATTCATTGTTTAGTAACATGTTATTTAACCTCCATGAATTTGTGTGTTTTTCAGGTTTTTTTCCTTGTAATTGATTTCTAGTTTCATGCCATTATGGTCAGAGAAGATGCTTGATATGATTTCAGTCTTCTTAAATTTAGACTTGTTTTGTGTCCTAACATGTGGTGTGTCCTAGAAAATGTTCCATGTGCACTTGGGAAGAATGTGTATTTTGATGTTTTGGGGTGGAATGCTCTAGTCTATCATTTAAGGTTGCCTTTTCCTTTTTGATTTTCTCTCTGGAAGATCTGTCCATTGGTGTCAGTGGGGTGTTAACGTCCCCTCCTATCACTGTATTGTTGTCGATCTCTCCTTTTATGTCCATCAGTGTTTGTTTTATATGTTTAAGTGCTTCTGTGTCATGTCTGTAAATGTTTACAAGGGTTATATCCTCTTGTTGGATTGTTCCCTTTATCATTGTGTGATGTCCTTCTTCGTCTCTTATTTTAGCCTTTGTTTTAAAGTCTTTTTTGTCTGATATAAATATTGCTACCCCAGCTTTTTTTTCATGAACACTTGCATGAAATATGTTTTTCTATTCCTTTACCGTCAGTCTCTGTCACGTAAATTTTATTATTATTTTTTAAAAAATATTTTATTTATTTTTAGAGAGAGAAGAAGGGAGGGAGAAAGAGGGGGAGAAACATCAATGTGTGGTTGCCTCTCACGTGGCTCCCCTGGGGACCTGGCCTGCAACCCAGGCATGAGCCCTGGCTGGGAATCGAACTGGCGATGCTTTGGTTCACAGGCCTGTGCTCAATCCACTGAGATACACCAGCCAGGGCTATTATTATTTTAAATACAAAGAAAAAAACAAAACAATTTTAACTCCTTTTTTTGTGTGTTAGAAACATATATACCAAGTGTCCTGGATTTCCATAAAAAGTTGCCTTTGCTTTGTTAATAAGCAGTAATTTTATTTGTCTCTAAATGAGCACTCAGGTAAAATTTGGGCCACTCATGCCCCAAATGAAATTTCATTTCCATATCGAACTTAAATGATGTTACGTTTTTTTCTCTTTCTGTGTATTTCCTTTGTAATATTAATAAGTATTAATAAAGGATGTATTTAAAAGGGTAACTTTATTTTGAAATAGGAGAAAAGAAAATTGGTGCTGCAATAATGTCAGAGTTTCCAGAGGAAGGCATTGTGAAATTGTTTAAACACATTTTATTTGGGGTTCAGTATGAATTTTCAATAGATGTTTTTCAGATAAGAGAGCAGTAATTCAAACGCAGTTGTATAAACAAGAAGATCAGAGAGGAATTATCCTGAAGGGTATAAAATGAACCAGAGGCTTTAGTCTGAGTCACTACAGCCTCAGCTCACCAATGCAAAGGAAGGTAGGTGTCCATCCTTGAAAGGCTTTTGCAAGATGAAATGTTCTTTTTGTTTTTTCACTTTCACCATTTTAGCATTTATTGAAAATTGGCAAATGGTGAGTAATAATTTGCTTGGATCAGCTCTAGAGAATTTTAATTATTGCTCTGAAATAGTTCAATGTTGGGTGAAGTTGCATGAACTACATACATAAGGATAAGAAAAATTCCATTGACTTGAAGACGAGCAACAGGTCAATTCCCCGATTGACGTTCATGGCTTTCTTTTCCTATTTACATTTGGATTTAAATATTTTTGTCAGTTGAATAATCTACTTATTGAAGTCTATCAATGACTAATGGTTACCTTTGATGGTAATATACTTCTGGGGAAGTTAAAGTAAATTCAATTTTGAGTACCTGCAGAGGTAATTTACTGTCTTACTTTAGTTATTTAGTAGCTAAACCACCTTGGATAGTGTCTGGTGTACACATCTGTCTTACAGTGCGCTTTAATCTCTGGAGAAATGTGTTGCTTTAGTAAGTGTCTGGATTGTTTATGGGTGGGCAGTTGATTCTCTTCGTAGTGTGGCAAGGGAGTTGAAGAGAAAAGATTGGTGAAGGAAGTTAGCAGAGCAGAGGAAAAAGTGTTTATTGAAAATGAAGGTAGTGAGAGGGAAAAAAAAGAAAAGAAAAAATGGAGTAAGGGGCAAAAGAAAGAAGATATCTTAGAATAAGGGAAAACATTGGCAGTGTAGATATACATGGTTACACCACTGAAAAAAGCATTTCTGGTTATTTAGGTCCTAAAATCATGCCTTCTATATTTAGCTGCTCAACAAACAATTTATGATGGTTTTAAAAGAGGCAGTTAACTTGCAAAGATGAGAATCCAGATGATAAAAGAGAAGTTGTGGCAGATTATATAGGGAGGTATTAACTAACCCTGATTTTATATAGTGATACATGTATGCTTATGTATGTATTTATGTAGTCTTTTTTATGTAACACTCCAAGTTCACCACATGTGTTGTTTTATTCTTTTTCATGAGTTTAGAATGGAGCATATGGAAAAATGAAGGCGCAAAGATATTAAATTGCTCCTTTCCACACAATTACAATGAAATGTGGAAGGAGAATTCTAGGTCATTAACTCTTAGACCAGGAGTCCGACACCAGTTTATCACATGGAATCACAGCCTACTGGTGCTGAAGGGAGCTGCCTGATCGTCTTCTGGTTCTAAGCTTTCCTTTTGTATGTAAAGAAATTGAGGCTTAGAAAGATTTTGTGGGTCAAGCTTTACTATTTGCAGTAAAGGAGAAAGAATAATTTTGACTTTCTTTACATCCACAAAGTCGCACAGCTATTTTGCTGATGACTCAGTACCTTTAATTTTCCCTTTTGTGAGTGTTTTACATTTATAGCAGGAGCTCTGAAGGAAGCATAGTGTCCAGGCTGAACATGAGAGCGGGCAAAAAGTTCTAAAGTAGATTTTTTGGTGTTCCTCGGATTTAAAAAAGGGTTGAGTGTACTTGTCTGTTTCTGGTCTGCAGATGGGGAAATGAGGCCCAGGCAGATTAAATGTTCTGGTCCATTTCTCATAGATCCATGGGAGATTTTTTTAAAGTATATTTTTTATTGATTATGCACGGGAAATCTTAAAATGTGATTATCTTCCTTAATCCAGGATCAATATTCTTGAGAAAGAAAAAAATCCAAATATACCTAGCTAACTGTACAACATTTATAAAGTAAAAAAAAGAAAATCCTCTTACTCTTTGAAGCGATCAGTTTACATCCCAAAGTCCGGATTACACACTGTCAGTAGCAGAACTGAAATAATTATGTCAACATTACCAGCTCATTATGACGCCCAGTTGATGTTGAACCAGCTCTTCCATCAGACAGACTTTCTCGAGATACATGTTCTCCTTCCACCTGAGGCACGTGGGCCCCCTGGTGTCCCCCGTGCAGCTGAACATCTCACTTACCTGGCTGACCAGCAGTGGGTATGCAGTCCTGGAGTGTGTCACTCTCATTGGGTCAACCTGTATTTTTTACACCTGTGATCTTTTTTAGATAATGAGTTTCATACATCTTCTGAGTAACATGTTTCTATTTGTCCAGCTCTACCTCTTTCAACCTTGGAAGAATAGCCTAGGGATGGAGAAGGGGAGTATCTGTATGTCTGGGTTAACTCCTTAACACCAGGGGTAATTTCAGTTAATCTCTTCTCTACATTGAGATGGTACTAATGCTTGATTATGCATTTCCTTGGTTTCTTGGCTCTTTCTAATTATGAACTGATTGCTGGTCTTTTAACCAAAATTTTTTTGAAAACTATAGTTCTGGGGAAGCCCTTACTGAGACTTCACGGTTAATTCACTTTCTGTAACCACAGAGGCAGGTGTTTGGATTGCGTCCATTGATGCATGGCTTTACACTTCGTTGGCATTTGTGTCTCTGCTGCTTCCCTGCTTGCCACTCGCTGCCAGTGGGGCCCAGCAGCCCTGGCAAGCAGGACCTTCACCGTGCGACCTCACACACCGTGGGCTCTGCGAATCATAGCCGCGTCTAAGTGTATAAAGAAAAGTTATTGAGAGTCTTAACTATGTCAAAACACCTAATATAGGGCCCAGGACAAAATAGGCATTGTATTAAAACACATATATTTTTAGTTCTTTCCAAATGTCCTTCTGAATGTGCTAAAGGATACATCTAATAGATTCTTTGATTTTATCTTTGATTTAGCATGACTGCCATCTTCCTGATGTCCATGCTTTTTGGCCTTGCATGCAGGCAAGCAACCTCTTTCTGTGTTCCGACTGAGTATACGATGCAGGTCGAAAGGAAGGAGTGTGATTACTGCGTAGCCATCAACACCACCATCTGCGCTGGATATTGTATGACACGGGTAGGTAGTCCATCTCACTTCTTTTAGCTGTAACTTAGATAAACCTAGGCTTAGTCCATTTCTGTCCAGAAAGGAAATGAGGTAAATCACACCCCCACTTTCCAAATCTAATGGTGACTGGCTCCTTTGTGGAGAAGGCACAGGTTGCAGTATTATGTGCATCTATTCAGCTCAGTGGGCACAGATGACTTTGTAACTGTTTACTTCCACGCTTTGTTTTCTTATTCCCGTGCTCAAGGATAAAAGGGGGTATGTGCCACTTTTGTCTCCCTGGAACTCGGTGAGGATGTGTTGAGTTGGTACGTCTTAAATGGGGGCTAAGAAACCCTCGCCCAGTCCTATTTGTGACAACGGAATACAGACGAATGAATTTTTATTTGTTTTCATTACATGTATGTACCCTAAAGTCCTATTATACCGTGTTCCTTTTTCTGTTCTCTCCGCAGGATATCAATGGCAAGCTGTTTCTTCCCAAACACGCTCTGTCCCAGGATGTTTGTACATACAGAGACTTCACGTACAAGACCGTAGAAATACCAGGGTGCCCGCGCCACGTCAGTCCTTACTTCTCCTATCCCGTAGCTGTGAGCTGCAAGTGTGGCAAGTGCGACACCGACGACAGTGACTGCACACACGAGGCCGTCAGGACAAACTACTGCACCAAACCTCAGCAGCCCTATGCGGTGGGGCTTTCTGTCTGACTTCAGTGGCGGTGTAATCTGCAATTCAGTTACCTGTGTTTGCCTGGAATAAAACTAATAATACATCAGTATATTCCACAACGCATTGTGTGCATTTTGAGTACTGTCTCGTCCATGCCCATGGCCGTGCGTGCGTGCGTGCGTGAGAGACCTTAGGGGTGCTAGGAGAAAAGATGAAAGGCCCTTCTGAGCTCATCTGAAGGACGGTTTCCACACGGCAGGGTGGAGCGCAGGTAAAATGGACAACAGGGACGTGAAATACTGATGAAAGCCAGCCTTGAGCCAGCTCTTTACACAGGTCCGTGGATTTTGCCTTGACGTTGAAAATGAACGTGGGAATGCTGTAGAGTTTCAAGGCAAGACTAACGTGATCAGAACCTAAGGTACCAGTTAGGTCTGAACATTAGACTCTTGACTCATTAGTCAAATATCTGTATTTGATATACAGTTATCAGAGGGGATGTTATAATCCTGCAGCTTTAAGTGTCCAAGTTATCAGGTGACATGAGAACCCAAAGCCCCAGATTAATCTTTGGAGCCCACACTAATATCAGCTTCCAAAGGACCGGAGCAGAGATGGATGGTAAGGAATATGTGAAACCTGCAATGTAGTACTTTCCCCTGACCATTCAAACGCACGGGATAAAACCTCACCCCCACACATTAAACTCTGTGTTCTATATGTGTTCTGAAGAACTATTCTCTTTAATTTAAATACTCTGGTGGGCTGACTCATGAAAGTTATACCCTCAAAGCCTGGAAAAGAGGCCACGATCATTTTACATGTGAAGGTCTAAATCCTTTGTAGTCTTTCACGTAATAAGAGACAGTTTTCAGCATTTATACCAAAAGCAACCTGTGCTGTTTTGGCTTTTGATGCCACGAAAACCTAATATGATTATGAAAGGTTTTAGGGTCAGGGGAGAGTGCTAAGGGATTTAATAGAGTAGAAGCATCGGAAATTCTAAACATTGATCAATATTGAAACATTGTTTTCTGGTAAATGTGCTTGGTAAGCGGCTGATACTTTCCTTTTCCTTCCGTAGGTGCTCTTTCATGGGGGTTTGGTTTCAATTAGATGCAGACCCAGTGCCCTGCACACTTGACCTCAGAAAGGTGATTTACCCTGTATTTGTCCATTTCTCTCCATCCACACTGCTGCCCTTAGGGTGAAAGTCAACTGTTGGCCAGGCCAGTTGGCTTTGCTGTGTCCCATGGCCACTGGGTACATTCAGCAGCGTGTCGCGCACACACCTGCGTGCTGACACTGCCTGTGGGATGGTGAGGTGGTGCAGCCGGGTAATGCCAAGGCCACACTCTTCCAATGGGAAGGGAGGAGTCGTGCATTCATGTACAAAGTCAGGAATTTACATTATTTTTACCTTAATGTCTGACGTTAATATTAGTGTGGCCTCCAGATATTCATCTGGAGCTTTGGGTTCTCATATTACTTGATAACATGGACACTTAAGGCTGCAGGATTATAAAACCTCCTCTATGAAAACTGTATCTCAAATACGTATATTTGATTAACGAGTGAAAAATCTGCAGTTCAGACTTCACTGGCACTAATCACATATAACTTTCATGGAATCTGAAAAATATTTCCTGAGGACTTCACTGTGGAAAGACGGGCAGGTTTAGGGAGACCACTTGTAAACAGCCCAGCTCAGAAGACGTTACTAGAATGGGCTGCCTCAGCCCGAAGGGTGGGGGCTACGCATCACAAGGGGGGGTGGGGGGCCCGTGCCACTGTGGGCCACAGAACCCTAGAGCGGGCACGTCGGGGGCCCTTCATCCCTGTCCACCGAAGGCGGCCCATTCGGCACAGATGCACACACATTGTGTTAAACTGTACTCGAACGTGGAGCTGTCCAAGACAAAGAATCCTTAGGAGAGAGCCTAGGCATTGGCATGACCAATGACTTGTCCCAGCTGGATCCTGAAACTTGGAAATATGGAAATGCTGTTTGGGGGGGCCATTGGTATCTTTGGGTTGAAGAGAATGAATAGAGAGCTTAGACTTGGGAAACACAGAATTACTGCTGGTGTAATAGGAGAAAGAAGGAAACTTTGAATGTTTTCTGACGTGGTCTTTACATTCAACCTAAGGTTTCAAAAATCAGTTCTTGGCAGAGGAAGTTTGAGACTCAGTGCTTTAAAAAAATTCCCTCTTGTTCCCCATGGGACCTAGAAATATGAAGAGTTCTTTCATAACCAAATGGATTTGGGATGAGCGCAACAGCAATCTCTGCTTTTCTCACGGCCCAAGTCTTCAGGAGTGAGTGTGTGCACCAGGATGGATCTGTAGAAGGGTAATGGCATAATGCTTCCTGATAATAGGAACTTCAAGTAATGCAAGTTCTCTTTTATAGAAGAAACTGCCCCTCGCCCCCTTTTGAGCATCAAGTTTAAATGCAATAAAAATTCTTTTGTGGTAGCTTGGACTCTAACCTCATTGTTCGATGTTGGTTCTTCCCTACTCTTTTACCTGGTTCATTGATATCGATCTTTGAAAGCAACTCACTTTCTCTCTTTCCCACCATTTTTGCCTTCCTAGCACCCACGTCCCTTCTGGTAGCTACACTTCGATTTTCTTCAGGGGTCCTTCCTACCACTGTCTTCAATTCAAATGACTAATGAGGGTGGGCATGCCACTCAGGCTCAGCTAAGGCTGAATGATTAAGGGATGGGCATGTGACCCAGTCTCTTCCAGTAGGGGTCAGTCCGAGGGCTGTCACTGTGACTTTTGGACAGAGAGGAGTGCTTGGCCCGTTGAGGCTCCCAAGCTCACAGGATGTGAGCCTAGACTGCTGTCTGCCGTTGGAATCCCCGGGGGATAACCTGTCTGGGAAGAAAGCCGACCCGGAGGACAGCAAGGGAGCCTGAGAAGGAGAGACCTATTGATATTATTTGAGCCTATTCTGAAGCCAGCATCAACCCTTAAATCACAAATTTTCTTTTCTGCTTGGGTTACTTAGGGTTGGGTTTCTGACGCTTGCAACTCAAAAGTGCTGACTGATTCAACATCCTTACCACTCATTCCAAAAGATACTCTTGACCCAATCCCACATTTCCTCTAGAGCTTTCTGTTTCCTCTTGTACCTCCTCTTGCTTCCTTCTAACTGGCTCCTCCTCCTCAGTATGAAGTAGACTGCAATTTCTTCTCATCCTTCAAAAATCAAAAATCAAAAGCAAAAACAAGCAAACAACCCTCTCTTGACCCCATGCAATCTTTTACTTATTTGCCCCTTTCTCCTTGAATTCTTATTCCAGTTTCTTTGTGAAAGAGCCCTGTATAGCCCTTTTGGGCTGCTGTAACAGAATTCCACAGACCGGGTAGCTTATAAACATCAGAAACCTATTTCTCACAGCTCTGGAGGTTGGGGAGTTCAAGGTCGCGGCACCAGCAGAGTCGCGTTCTGGTGAGAGCCCTCTGCCTGGTTCACACCTGGCTCTTTCTTGCTGTGCCCTCACTTGGTGGAAGGGGAAAGTGATCTCTGTGGGGCCTCTTTTATAAGAACACTAATCCCATTATGAAGTGTCTGTCCTCATGACCTGGGCCCCTCCCAATGGCCCTACCTCTTAATAACATCGTATTGGGCATTAGGGTTCCAACATAGGAGTTTTGAGGGAACCTAAACATTTAGACCATAGCAAGCTCCCTACACTGACCATTTACTTTCTCGCTTCTCAGTTCTCTTCTCCACTCGCTACCGTTGGAGCTCCACTCCCGTCTTCCCTTGTAGCGGTTTTCAGTCAGGTCAGCCGTGACTGGCCACTGGTCCAATACACAGGATCTTCCAGCTCTGAAGCTCTGATCCAATACTGCAGCTCTGATCTTCCCTGACTGCTCTGCTTCCCCACGGGGCTCAGCGGAGGTCACACACCCAGATTCCCAGTGGAACACACCCTTGGCAGTTATAATCAGTCCTCACGAGGCCAAAGTCAACTTTTTCCTCCTTTCATGCCTTTTCTGTCTACCCTTCTCCTCTAAGATGACAAAACCTGCGCTATGGTTGTTAGCAGGCGACGGTCATGTAGTTCTGGACTGCACTTCCTTTTGCGAATGGAATTTTGGTTGGTGCAGTAGGGGTGAAGGTTGCGAACTTTGTGAAAGAAGGGCCAGGGGTGAGATACTGGTGTCGGCTGCCCCCTGTGGACACTATTCAATGTGGAACATACGAGAAATGGGTTTGTATTAATTCAGCCTTGGACATCCTAAAGAATGACACCCACTTCAGCAAGACAGTTTAGGTGGAGGCTACTGAAAGAATGCAGAGAGCTCAGAGAGCCCCTTCTTTGAGATTAAGAAATGAATGGGAAATAAATGTTTTGGGCTTTTAATTTAGTAGAGGATTTTATAATTTTTAAAATTTTAAATTTATTGGGGTGACATTGGTTAAGAAAAATATATAGGTTTTACTCTGGCTGGTGTAGCTCAGTGGATTGAGCGCGGGCTGTGAACTAAAGGGTCGCTGGTTCGATTCCCAGTCAGGGCACATGCCTGGGTTGCAGGCCAGGTCCCCGGTGGGGGCCACGTGAGAGCAACCATACATTGATGTTTCTTCCCCTCTCTCCCTTCCTTCCCTTCTGTCTAAAAATAAATAAAATCTTTAAAATATATATATATATATATATGGGTTTCAAGCATACAATTCTGTATCATCTGTATATTGCATTGTGTTTACCACTCAAAGTCCAAACTGTACAGTCCTTCTGTCGCTGTACATCCAATATCTGACCCCCTGTGCTACCTCTCCCCTCCCCCACCCTCCTTTCCCTCTGGTAACCACCATACAGTAGTCCGTGTCTATGAGTTTTTGTTTGTCTTGTTCATTGGAAATTTTCCAAACTTGAATTTCTCACTGAAATCTTAAACATGAGCGGTGGTTCAGATTTTTCAGACCTGGGCATTACTACTTTTATATTGCAGATTCCTCAGCTACAGTTCTAGTCCAGCCTTCTTCCTGAGCTTCAGAGCCGCATAGCCAGGGTCTGTTCCTGTTTCCTCTTGGGTGTCCGGTCGTCCTTTCCAACGTGAGCACAGCAGTTGGCTTTTCCTCCTGTGTCCACCCTCTTCCAGCTACAGAGACACCTGGGGACGATGATTCTAGGTTCTTCTTTCCTTTGATTTCTCTTACATCTGTCTACTTCTTCGTGCTAGGATTTCCAGTACATTAGTTAGAATCCTCAGGACTCTGGCCTTTGTCCTCCAATCCTTCACACTGAAGCTAGGTCATCTTTAAAAAGTTCCAATTTGCTCTTGTAACTCGTTCTTTAGAATCTTCCCAGCAGCCTCTGTACAAAGATAAGACTCCTTAGTTCAGTGTAACGGGCCCTTTCTCCTCAGTTCTGGTCCTGCCCTCGGATGGTTTACGCGCAACCTCTGTTTCGGTCTCCTCGCGTGCTGTTTCCCAGGAGTCTCCTTTTCTCCACTGCCCCTGCTGTTACCTTTTACGTGGCTGGTTTGTATGGGTTCTTCAGGACTCAGTTGAGAGACCTCCGACTTTAGGAAACCTCTCTCCTGCGACCTCGTCCCCAGGGTTGAGTGGGTCCACTCTGGGTTAGCGATGGTCATGGCACTTACTTAATGGGAATTAAACTTGCCAGCTCTTCCCCACTCTAAGTTTCTTTCAAAAAAATTGATTTTTTTTTTTAGGGAGAGGAACATGGATTCGTTCCACTTTTTGAAGTCATTAATTGATTCTTGTATCTGCCTTGACCAGGGATCAAACGCACAACCTCGGCATTTGTAGGAACGACACTAACAACCGAGCCACCCGGCAGGGCCTGCTAGTCCAAGCTGCGTAAGGGCAGAGACTCGTCTTGTTCTACTTAGCATGTCGGTGTTGTTTTAAAGACGTGTTTTTTTTTTCCCTGAGTATACAAAATAGTAGTACAAAAATAAAGTAAAGAAAAATAATGCTAACAGTCTAGTAGGTTCCATCTTACAAGGCAAAGCAGGCCCAGAGAAAAACAGAGGGACTTTGGGGCTATTAATACCAAGTCTTTGAATTAAAATAGGATTGGGAAATATAGCCAAAGCTACTCATTAATTCAGCAAGTGAATGTGTTTAAATAGGTATTTGTGGAAGTATCTTCAGTTACACGATTTTGTATGATTTATAATTAACAAAACCTCTCCCCGTTAGCATAATTAGAACAGCACTTAATATTCATTAGTTGCCAGGTATACTAAGCACTTTGTCAGCTACTTCTTTCCATTTAACTTTTTTCCATTTAACATAAGTGAAACCATCAGAAATTATATTGGAAAAATGCCCCCAAAACAAATACTGGAGCTTTGGAAGGGTTTCTGGCACACCAACTAAAAACTTAATGAAATCAGTGCAGATTCTGCTTTGCAACATTCTGGATACATTACTTCTCTTCTTCATGTTTCCGTATCTCCACAGACGGTCATTTGAATAGTGGATCCTTGGGATGTGTTTAGCCTTTGTTGTTATAATGAGGATATCGACAAAATGATGAATGACATTTTGCATTGGTGCAGTCTTTTTATGTCTCAGAGGGTACCTCCATATGATACCTTACAGGTATATTTTATAGGAAAAATAATGTCATGTTGAAAGAAAACAGAAAACCTTTGGCTTTCTTCAAATATACCTCCCCCCAATTTGATTTTGATGTGTCCAAACTAAGATGACGTATTTAAATGACTGGCTTCAAGGGCCCGTGAGACTCCCTCCGAGGGATGGAGAAAGTGGGGTGGCTGACACTGAGGGGCTGGTGGTCAAAGCACAGGCCTGGGGGGCAGTGGATCGGGAAAGCTGGGGTGTACCTCCTGAACTCCCGATCGCTGTCCTTAGAGCCATGGAAACCACGCTGTTCCGAGGATAGAGAGGCCGCCTCATCCCTTTAATCTTTGATAAACTTCTTTCAAAAGGGAAGGTGCACGGCCGCCCCCACTGCCGTCTTCCCACAGCCTCATTCCCACGGAGCAAACCCGTTAGCCTTCCTCACAGGGGAGAGGGGCGCAACCACCTCTGCCTCTGCCGGGAGAGGGTGGGGCGGGGCGGGGTTGCGGGGGCGGGCACGCTGGGCCCCCGCACCGGTGTGCGGTTTACAGATTAAGCCGTGGACAAAGAGGAGCTGTTCTGGGGAAGACGTGTACTTTGGGTGAAACACTGTTGGTTGAAATATGCAATGAGAGCCCTTAAGGGGTTGCTTTCAAGTCCAGCTCCCGACATACCTCTGCAGAAGGGTTACGGCCACTGTACTTCCCTTTCTCGCAGTGCTGTGTGGGAGGATTGGCAGGTGGACCTTTGGATAAGCTGCGTGAAGGTGTGCATAAAGACGTAACAGGATTTTAAGATAAACAAGCAATTGTAGTGCATAGAAAATTTAATTTGAAATATCGTAAAATATTTCATCAAGAAGTTCTAAGTCAGGGCTTTGGCACCAGATGCTTAAGAAAATGTTTGGGTCTGACCTCGTATCAGTTCAGGTAAACAGACATAAAATTTTATATTTGTGTGTACACGTATACACATATATGTGCACATGCATACACACACGTATACATATATTTGTGTTGTATGTGTATATATTCAAGAGGTACATACTCCACAGCTCTATATAGGTTCAAGATATATAGGAATTCAGGATGTATATATACATTCAAGATATATATAAATCTACCCTCACTCAGAGGTGGAATTCTCTAATTTTACTCAGGGCATGTACTTTGGAAACATTACTCCAAAAAGGGTACAGGAATAAGTAAATATAATCAGAAATGGACTAGGAACGAAGAGAAGGTCCACCTCTACTCTCCTACTTTTAACCGTTGTAGTCTTTTTTAAGGTTGTTAATTCGGATATACAAGGAAACTCACTTCTGCCGCCTCAGAGGCGAGTCTGAGCTGGAAGAAGCCGGAGCAGCACTTGGGCCTGTTCCGTGGTTTCCTGCAGACAGACGGCTAAAGCCGTCAAGGGACAGGGGCTGTTTGCTCTTCGCCGAAAAGGTTGTATTTCTCAACTACCGGGGTATAAACCCCTATTTTATGAAGCGATTGTCTTAGGTACGGTAAAGCAGCCATGCACAATTCAATTTTCGGCTTGCTTCTGATCCGACTTGTTTTCTTTTCTAGAAAGGCCTCGCTGCAGTAGCAGGCATGGCAGAAGGGAAGTGTCGTTGTCTATGGGAGTGAGAGGGTTTCAGACCATTAAGCCTTCTCAGTAAAATGATTTGTAAAGTTTCCTGGAAGAGCACACCGAGAGACTCGCGTTCCCACGCGTGTGCAAACTCACTTGGCGGTTTCAAAGTCCACGGTACTTTTGCTTTTGTGTGTGGCCTTTTCAAGTGTAATAATAGAAAAGAACGCCATGATTTTGTACCGAGTTATTAAAAATGGACAATTATGTCAATTTAGATCCTAGATTTGGGTTTACTTTCTTTAAATGAAGCATCAAGACCATAAAGGAACATGAACATTTTATTTTTATGGGGGCTCGCACTGAGAAAAACAGGTTTCGTGTGTGTGTGTGTTTGTGGGTGGGGATATACTTTTGTTTCTTTGGGTATTCTCTCTGTGTGTGCACACAACCCGGAGAAGAGGCTCTTCTTCATTTTGAGTTGGCCAAGATAGGCTCATGATATAATATTTGACTTCTGAAGGATTTTGTTTTATTTCTTTTAAGCAGTGAAAACTGTACTTCTCAATGTATGAAGAAGGGCTCTCTAGGGGAATAAATAAGAAAAATACAAAAAATTAGGAAAATATGTAAACTCAATATGAGGTATTTTAAAGATACAGTGCCTGTAAAATCCTCTTTCCCGTAAGTGACAGCTGCCAGGTCTCTCACTGTGGTCTTCCTGTCCTTGCATTTGGAGAAATACGGAGGAGTCTGAGATAAAAGCCCTTTTGTGGGTGTGAGGGTTGCAGTAGTTCAGAGCAGCGTCAGGAAAAGAAAGTAATAAAGCAATATTTAAACACCTTTATATAAGAACAAAAATATTTCCTTAAAAAGTCATTTAAAGGCTTTTTCTTTTTCAGTCCTTACAAGTCACTTTTATAGGGCACATGATTGTCTGTGTAACCCTCTTCACAGAGGGAGTTTTTTTTTTTTTTAAATACTAGGAAAGTATGACTTATTCAAATTAGATTTTCCATGCTATATTTAGTTGTACAGATGTATTTAGACCTAAAACTGTGGTTGACTGTATTCTGGGGAGAGCATGTATATCAAAAAATCCCAGGAACTCTCACACTCTCCTCAGACCCAGTCGATTTTAACCCTGCACCGCGATCTCTCCATTCCTGTGGCTTATTGCTTCCGGTGACCAGGGGTCCCTGAACTCTCTGTACCTAACTTTCTGTGGCTAGACTCTGAGAAACCGATCCATTATTACTTACGTTTATCAAAGTTTCTGATCTTTTTCTGAGAGTTAAATATTCAACAGGCTGTTCCTTTCATTGTATAACGAATCAGGCATTCCCAGCAAACCGATTTCATTCTGTATAATGCATATACCGGAAGCACACACATCACACACAAATACGCTCCCAGTCAATATACGTAGGCATTCACTCGAGGAGTAAGCCAGTGATGAGCCAAACATACATACATGTGCAAATGTACAATTGAGAGAAAAGTATTTAAATCCTAATGTCCTTTGAATATGAAAAATGAGGCAGGAGACAGCTCCTGTGACGTGTGTATGAAAGCTCTAGATTGCAGTTTTCTCATGGAAGTAGCTTCATATCACATCTCTGGAGTTCCGTATCGCACAACAAAGGACCATGCTGAACACCATGCCGAGGATCTAAGAGAGAAAGATGTGCGTGTTAATGACTTTCAGACGACAACAACAGATGGAAAGCGCAGCAGATGACCTGTGTGTCTAACTCAAGTTAACAAGGAATAGCACCAACAATTACTGGTTATAAATGGCGTTTTTATATATCTCCTTAATTATGACTACGGGTTAGAGACTTCCATAGTAACTCTGCCTAAAATGCATTCCAATTTTATTATTGTTAGACAGTAACAAGGCTCGGCTTTAAGAAAAGAGCTCTATGTCTAGCTTCTAGAACACTTGTAAATAATTATAAAACACCAATAATACATAACTGTTTTGGGAATTTTATATTTCAGGTTAATTTCAGATCTCTTCTATCTTTGCTTTGAAAGATGTTTATAACCACCAGTTGTTTACATGTGCCTGTGGTCTAAATAGTTGTCCGTTGTTGGAAACGCTTTGAATTTTTGCAACAGTGACTGCCTGTTAAAAAGCGGACCATCTCTTCATTCCTGGTCCATTTCTAAGTGTAAGTGATGCTTCACTATTTAACTCGATAGTTATACCAAAACATAAACCAAGGTGTTTGAGCTATGATATTCCTGGTGTCTCCTACGTCTCGGATAATCTTGGAGAAGCCAGATGCTTGGCAAGCTCAGTAGCCACTGAGACGGCTTGAATAGAGGAGGCCACAAGGTCTTCATCCTCAACCCTCCTCCCTACCATTTTGCAGAGCCAGAGGAGTGCTCTCTGTGGGCCCAATGTTTATAAACTACCGTCAGTGTTTATTTGAAGAAATCAGTGCCGTGACTCTCTGGTTCTCTCCTCAATCCCATCCTGTCTAGGATCTGTAAATGCCAAGTTAAAGAAGACCTGTGTTTGTCCATTACTCCAGAAGGGAGGAGGAAGGCTTAAATAAGGGAATGGCCTCCAAGTGTGGGCGGGGCTCCATGCTACTGGCCAACAGAAGTCAGCACCAGCGTGTGGCCAGGGAGACACCTACTGGACATCTGGTTAACTGACTGCTCTGTGCAGCTCCTACCACAGGAAGAAAAGAATTAACGGGGAAACTTAGGGGATACTGATGTGAGGTGGCCAACAGAGGGAATGTCAGGCTGGATGCAACCCCGACCGCTCCCACTTCTACTCTAGAGGGGTTCCCTCAGGAGGAAACTTTGCCAGCTTCATCCTGCCACTGCCATGAGGCAGGGGTGACTGACTGCTTCTGGGAGGCTCATTCATCGAGACTGGAGAATTGGGAGGAGGGTCTGTCTGGTACTTCTGTTATACAGGATGTTCTCAAATGTTCCATCTCAGGATGGTGATCAGGCTAGCCCCCGGGCAGATAGGGAGGGCCTGAGAGGCGTCCCTGGACCGGGGGTCCTCAGCATGGTATATTCACCCGCTGCCCCACCCCTGTGCTCTAAACACAGACAAGAGGAAAGATGCTTGAGTGTCTCCCCAGACCTGCCAGTTCATTGATTTCCTTGCAATCCCCATTGCCCCTGCCTTAGCTTAGGCAGAATCAGCCTCCCTAGAGGGTTGGGGGTAAGTACTTCCATAGCATTAGCTCTTCGCACTCAGTCCCTGGGCAATGGAAATCGCCTCTTTACTGGCCCCACCTGACTCCAATCTTGCTTCCCTCTGACTTTATCTCTGGGTCATTCTAACCCTCGGTGGCTGCCCTCTTTCTACCCAACCTCTGAAAGGACACGCAAAGACCTCAGTTACGTGGACCCTCACGCCCTGTCCTTGTCATCTCTTCTTGCGCCTCCTACCATCCCCTTCCGTCCCTAGCCATTCTTGCACATGCTTCTTCTGTGCGTGAGAAGTGCCGAGCCACCTGCAGTGCCTGGAGGCATGACAACCCACACTGTCACGAATGCTGTTCCCTCTGCCTGGATTCTGTGTTTGGGAGCACACAGATTGCACGAACAGCTAGCATGCACTGAGTGCTATGTTCCAGGCACTATACACATTAATTTCTAATAATACTTTGTACATAGTATTGCATTTAATCTTCACTACCATCTTAAGAGGTTGGTACATTAAAATCCTTGTTTTACAGGTGAGGGAATTGAGGCACAGAGAAATTAGGAAGCTTTCCCATGATCCCAGGGCTCGTCAGTAGCAAAGCCAGGAGCAGAAGCCGGAGAGAGTGATGCTAGAGCTCACGCTGCTCATCACCGCACTGCGCCGGCTCTGCAGACCATAGGTGAGAGGGTCAGCCTGCTGCGGTTTGGCATTTCTAACTGTAGGAAGAGACCAGAGCTGAAAACCACTGGTCTAGTTTAAGCTTTAAATGGGGAAGTTATCACAATGATAAACTCAAGGTCATCATTATGCTATGATATTTCTATCATATTTTAGAGAGCTCAGTCTTAATGTATTGAATTAGCTTTGTTTGGAGATGTCCTGTCGACAGATGGCTTTGTCTTTTAGAAGACATGTCTCCCAAGACACTGCCATCACACAAAGAGAAATAAGGTGCAAAGGCATGAGGCTCCTTCGAGGGCACAAGCTGTGTTCCGAAACCTTCTCACCGTGAGCGCTGCAACTCCAATGCCGACAATTCCGATGAGCTGGAGCTTAACGCTGATTACGGTCTCGATTTCATCAATGCAGTTCTGATGTGGAAAAGGAAAGTCAGGGGTAACACCTCATGGTATAGTCGTCCCCCTTTCTCCGTTGGGGGTACGTCCCGAGACCCCCAGTGAATGCCTGAAACCACCGATAGCACTGAACCCTGTGCATAGACAGCACTAAAGATAATCACTAGCGTTGACAGTGCATTCTCAGACACAAAGTTCATTCTTTATGTACAACCGTGTGCTTTTTCAACTTAACATTAAATTTCAAAAGTGTCTTCTTTCATTAAAAATTCTCTAAGGTTGCGATCGTGGTGGCTGTAAAACACTTTCTCCTATGCTAGTACGTAACTTACTAAGACAGTCCCCTATTGTCACATATTAATGGCCTGTCTGGGGTTTTGCTCTTAGGATGACAGTACAGAGAACATCACCGCACAGAAGTGTCTGTCTGCAGCTCTGATTTCTTCTCCTTAAAATAATTTTGAGAAGTGGAATTTCTGGACCAAAGGGCATGGACTACTTAACCCATTAGTCTTACATACTCATATCACCCGCGAAAAAATTTGTACCAATTTCTCTGAAAATGCTCATTTTACATCATTTGTGCCCGCACTATATATTATTATTAAGGGGAAAAAACTTGACTAATTTCATAGGTTAAATCATGGCATCTCTTTATTTTAATTTGCCTTTATTTTTAACGGTACCATTAATTGCCTATAATTTCGATGTGTTGAGTGGGAATTTTGGTTTCCAGTTTTCTGAACTCTCTTCTCCTGCCCTTTACCCAAAGCCAAACCGTGTGAAGGGCGCCCGCCCTCCCTTCCTGCATCCTGTCTCCTGCAGCCTGGGCTCTTCCCTCACCCCGTCTCTGACACCGGGTCACCGCTCTTTAAACGCTCAATTCGGTCAGCTTTCCAGTACATCCTTGCGCTTCTAGTTCCCCCCACAAGCCACCGCGTTTTCTGCTTCTGCGTTGCCACTTCTGCTGCTTGCGGCAGGCAGGTCTTGCCTAGGCTCTCCTGCCAACTGCTTGTTAGTGACTTCTCACCCCAGAAGGTTTAGCCAGAAGTCATTGCTCCGGTCAGCCTCCCCGTGGACCCCAGCCTCTGGTCTCACCTAAGCGCCCCACCCTGCCTTCGTACGGTGTGTGTGCACCTCTGTCACTGCACTTAATCCACGACTGCAGTCGCCTCTGCCGTCAGACTGCGAGTTCCTTGAGGGCAGGGACTTTGTGTCACTCGTCTTTGTGCCTGCGGTGCCTGGTAAATGCCGAACCGACCTCAGTGGCAGCACCTGGCCCTGGTGACGGTCCCTGTTCCCTCGTCCCGCCTCTTCACTGATGTCTGCCTACTCCTCCTAGTCTCCTTATTGGCAGCTCTTCCTCTGGCCGGTTTTAAACGTTTCTCAGAGTTCTATCCTTGTTCTTTTCCTCCAAACCTAATGGAGCAAATTCAATCTACAGCTTTAAGATCCCCAAACCTCTCTCCTGAGCCGCAAACCAAATTTTCCAACTGCCTACTGGGCGTTTCCACTTGGAAGCTCCGCCAGCTCCACCAAATCCCCATGTTAAACACTGACCTCACTTTTTCTTTTCCTACAAAATTTGCTTCTTCTCTATTCCTCAGCTCAGTAAATGATGCCATCATCCCTCCAGATGGGGAAGCCAGGACCCAGCAGTGGGCCCATCTGGCTTCTCTCTTGTCTCCCCGGCCACCAGGTTCTGCAGATTTCACTTTCTAGGAGGCCTTTCCCTCTCCATTTCTGCCGCTCAGTCCGGCTTGTTACCATATCGTGGCTGACAGCGCAGTTCTAGCCTTCTTGCCTGGTCTCCTTGGCTCCGGGCTATTCACCTCCCTTCACTCCTCCTTACTGCTACTACATCAAACTCAGGAGAACCCAAATGCCATCCCAGAGCCCACGTGCAATGGCACCCTAAGCATACGGCATGAAGTCCCGATTCCTGGCTTCATGAGGGTATTGGAGGCCCTACCAGAACAAGTCTCCCCTCTACAAGGACTCACCTGGGCAGGCCTCTCCCCGCCCCCACACTCTCCTGGATGCAGCTACCTTCTCTTGCCTCTGTGCATTTGCCTGATGTCCTCTACCTGGAGTGTTCATTCCTTTGTTTGCTTGCTGAACTCCTATTCATCCTTCAAAATTCACCCTCAGAATAACGTCAGGGGAGCCTCCTGGGAGCCCTCAAGTCCCAGGCCCCTGGCTGATGAGTCTCCTGTGCTACCACGTGGGGCGACGCCTCCCTGGATGTCTCCCCAGCCAGAGGGTGAGCCCTTGCGGGCAGCGGCTGTCTTACTCACTTCACCCAACTCAGAAGGACTCAGGGGACGTTCAGTGGGTGCTCCACAGCACAAGCTGGGAGTAGATTCTCACCCACCCCGTCACAGCCGAATGCCTTGGGCATCAATATCATTGTTCCCACGTTCTCCTATTTTCCTCATTTCCCACACGGTCCCTGCGTTTTCCCCACCGCGGCACTGGCACCACGTGGAGAACGCCAGTAACCATCTTCTAGGCACCAAATCCAACAAATTATTTCCGGCCTTCACGTTCTCATCCTCCTCCCTGCATTTGACTTTGTGGACACGCCATCTCCTCCCTCGTTTCCTAGGTGCCACTGTCGCTGGGCTCTCCCTGACTCCAACTGCTTCTTCGCCGTCTCGTTCTGGCTTCTTGTCCTCAGCGTACCTCTTCACTGACCGGTTTTCAGCCACCTCTTCCTCATCCCACACTCTCTCCCTGCGTGCTCCCATCCGCACCTATGGCTTAGGTGTGCTGGGTGCACCAATCACCTGCGTCTTCAACGCAGATCACCTGTAAGTCCCACAGGCACCTGAAGTGCAAACTTGACCGAGGCTGAAGCCTCTGCCTGCAGGGTCTGCTGCTTTCCCCACACTCGCCTCGCTCAGGGAGCCTCTGCCCACACTCCACTGACGCAGAAGTCTGAAGTCTTCGCTGCCTCCCCTCCCTCCCGACTCAGGCCCAATAAATTGTCCAGGCCTGCTGATTCCACCCCCTGAATGTCTCTGAATCTGTCGCTTCCTCTCCTTCCCCATTGCTGTGACTTGCTCTAACCCTTCATCTCCTCTTACCAGGGTGACCACCGAATGTCACCTAAGTGGCCTCCCTCCATAGTCTCTAACCTTTGACTCTACCAGGCACACCCTGCAGCCTGAATGCTCTTTCTGCAATGCAAAGCCCGCTGTGTTAATCCTCTGTGCTTCCCCAAGCTTCCGGGTGTGAAATCGTGCCTCTGACCGCCTCTCCAAAACATGTTCCTCACCATTCGCTCCGGGCTCCCTGTTCTGCAGTCCCGGAGTGTCATACGCCATGCCTCTGTCACTGCTTCTTTCTGGGCCTGGAATGACCTTCCTTTGTCGAAACTCAGCTCACGGACCCCATGCTCTGTGAAGCTCTCTAAACCCCACTCTGTCTGCTCTGCACCCCACAGAGTTCAGGCACAGCACCATCTCCCTTGACCAGTCTGCAAGGCCACTGAGAAGGGGACCTGCGTTTTTTGCAGAGTTTGCAGAACCTGGCGTAGTGCCTGACACTTGGCATGTAATCACCAAGCACTCATCGGCATCGTGACTCCCGTGGAGAGACGTGGGGCAGCATTCTTGGGTGTGCACCTCTGGCCCGGTAGGCTAAATTAATGCTGTAGCATCTGCATCATTGCCCAGGGCCTGGGGAGACGGAGGCCCAGCTCTTACTTTACAAAGAATAAAGCCAAGGCCCAGGCAATACTGGGAGAGGACCCTGCTGGAGACACTGACCTTGGGTCCTAGGAGCTCCTTTGGGCACGTGGGTTGGACCTGTTCGGGGTGGTCTTTTCCACAGCACTGAAACTAGAGAATCAGAAAACAGCTTTTAGGACACAGGAGGGGGAGACAGTGGCTGCAAGCCTGGGCACCGCCACTAAGGCCTGGGGTGCCCGGCGGCAAAGCAGCTCAAGGCCTGGTCACCGCAAGCCAGAGCGCCGTTTGTGGAGGGAGAGCGAGCGTCACGGGACTGTGCAGGCCAACCGAGAAAATGACTTCTCTGAAGTTGTCCTGGTTTTATGATGGGAAGTGACTCAAGGCAACCCAAAGAGGCAAGGAGTTAATTTCAGTGTCTGTGTAAACTGCTGTTTTTTGGACAGGAGTTGGGCGTCTAGATTTTTTTCTTTCAGTCTGGGAGTAATTTAACCTGCAGAGTAGCTAAGGTTTTACGAGCTTTGGGAAGGGTTCATTAACTGCGGACAGCCTGGGAGTGGAGAAGTGGCCACAGTAAACTCCAGGGGCTAAAGACCAGGGCTGGAAGACTGGCCAGCCAACAGGTGTCCTGCCTTAGGGACGGCCCTTCAATGACAAAGGAACCTGTTTGCAGCTTGATGTCCTCGGGGCAGCTGAGGCTGGGCAGGATAAATGGTTGGTGCCTCCCAGGACATTCCTGGGACAGACTAGGGCTGGGATCCCTGGAAACACGTGGCCCAGGGGCTCCCAGCTCCTTCTCTGTATCACAGCGGTTGAGAAATCCCACAACTCTGCCAGCCTTGCTTGATTAAGTGCGTGTAGCTTGCAGCAGTGCCCTGATGAGAGGACCTTCCAGAAGGAAAGGAACTGGCTGTCTCATGTACCCCTTTATTTTACGAACAAGGGGAGCCGAGATCAGGGAGGCAAGGCACTGACTTGAGGTCACAAAGCCATCCAGAGGCAGAGCTGCCGCTAAGAGTAGCTTTTTGGACTCGAAGGTCACAGTTGTGTCTGGTGCACTTTGATGCCACCCTTGGAGAGAAGCCGATTGTGTTTAGGCTACTTTCTCCGAGCTCCCATTTGTGTTCTCGTGTGCCTTCGGGGCACATATCCTGCCCTCCTTGTGAACTCTGTGTGCGGGGCCTCTTCCTCCTCTGGGTTCCATGCGTGACGCGCACGGTGGCGTCCAGAGTGCTGGACCACGGTGCTGCTGCTTGGCCTTGCCCAACTGACTCTCATTTATTTACTTATGTTTGAAATTTACCAAAAAGAATATTTTGTTTCTTTCTCGGTATTTTGAAAATTGGGCTAATAGAATTGTAGGACCCACTAGATAAAAACCAAATAAAATTCACAACTCAGGAAAACATAAAAATACAATTTTGTGCCATTATATTTGCCAGTCTTTGTGAATTACATCTGCTTCCTTAACTATCATGGCAAATAATTAATAATATGCAAATAATGTATACTGATGTG
Organism: Micronycteris hirsuta; assembly: GCA_004026765.1. Classification (NCBI taxonomy): domain Eukaryota; kingdom Metazoa; phylum Chordata; class Mammalia; order Chiroptera; family Phyllostomidae; genus Micronycteris; species Micronycteris hirsuta. The sequence continues at coordinate 61,796 of PVJI01003350.1, forward strand.
ATATGAATTCTAGAACATCTCTTTCGGGTAGGAAAACAGCGTGTACAGACATTCAATAAGAAAATCTAGATATAGTAAAATTCTTTAAGGATGCTTTTCTTTTTATTTTTTTAAAGGATTTTTTCAACAGTAAACTTACACCATTAGTATATGTGTATATGTACACATTATAGCATATAACTTATAAAACATATGCAATATCACATGCATTTATTTTTAACCCAGGTGATCGGAGAGAACCTGGCCTGCAAGTTACATTTAGAAGATTGAATTTTAAGGAAGAAGTAAAGCTACTTACTGTCGAGTGGAAGGTAATGAGCGTCCCATTTCCCCTCCCCCTGTCTTTAAGGTAATCGTTATAAGCCTCTTCATACATGGTCTGAACGTGTCGTATGGCCTGAAAAACACCAGGAAACCGAGGGGACAGTGAGTGGAATCTGACTTCTATGCCATTTCAAACGGGATAATCTTATACTAGAGATCTTTTTTCCTTTTTTTAAATCACAGATACCCTTACAACTCTAATGAAATTTCAAACATTCTCCTTTCAAGGAAGACCCCCTCTTCCTTACCCTTCAAAAATGCCATCTTTCCAATGTGTTTATCTGTATTTTAAGATAATTCTGCATGTATGGAACAGATGATAAGGTCTGGGGTTTCTAAGATACTTTTGAAGATGGAAGGATAAATTAACAAGAAAAATTTTCATAGACTACAAAGGTTTCCTATAGTGCAGGTTCTCAAACCTGAATGGGCATCAGCATCAACTGGACCCAGGTTGCTGGGCGACCCAGGTGATTGGAATGTACAACTAGGGTCATGACCTATGCTTCTTGGTACCCACTGGTTAAAATAACGCAACTCTTCTCATGATATGGTTTCAAAGGTGTTCATGACCAAGGAAACTGTTTCAGCATTCAAGTGTCACATAAAATGTGGAGAATTCCTCTACAAACATAACCAGCTACCTTAAGGAAATTCCAACGGAGGTGGTATTTACTTATTCTACATGTTTACTATTTTTTTAAAATGCAAAATAATTTCATAAACACAATAGTGACAGCATGTGAATTTATGTGAAATGTGTAAACCTAAGACTCCATTGTTCCTCCTTTTCCATTTCGAAATCACCTCTCTTTGCCGCCATGTTTGAAGCCTCTGAGAGGCCACTTCCTCCGTGGGTTCTCCCAATGGCCTATTCTGGACATCTACAGTTTGAGCACAGATCTAAATAAACTGGCTTCACCAGCACACGGAGATCAGGCTTTAGTCTTTGAGGCGAAGTGGCTTCTGTCCGGGCCAAGCCCTAAGGACAAGTGATGGTCACAAGCGATGAGAATGTACATTCTTCCCCATCCTTCCTTCTCACATCTGCAATCTGACTTTGATTCCATTTTAAATGGGACAGTCTTATACTAGAGATCCTTTTATTTAAAAAAAAAAAACCACAGACGCCTTTATACAGCTAGTGAAAACGATGGGCACAGGTGTGCGCATGCGCACTCAGATGCGCAGTCCCGTCCCATACACTGCCTCTGGGTTAAACAGTTCTGCGTAAATGGTATTTGTGGGGGTTCCTTGGTTTTATAACATCACTGTGGGTATCAATAGCCTCCTGTCTTTTGCCGTAGCAAGAACACTTGGACCATCATACAAAGAAATTGTAAGATTTTTTTACTTACTACACCCTTGCCGATGAAGGCAAACACTCCAGTGGTTACTTCAGCAGCAAATATCACAAGTAGGCAGGTGAAGAACTGGAGAGAGAAGATACTTTGTGAATTCAGTACCTTTTTGATTTATTTAGCCTCTTTGATTCTAGTTTCATTTGAAAAACGTTAGACAAGGTTATTACTGTGAGCTGATCTAGCAGGAAGCACTTGCCCCTTCGTCCCTTGTAGTTCGTTCATTCGTTCATTCATTCACTCACTCATTAATTCATTGAGAAATTGTTTATTGAGCATTTACGCTATGCCAGGTACTGTCCTCGGTGCTGGGTAGATTGTGGAGAATCAGATCCCCCAGCCTCTGCTACCATGGACCTTATATTAGAAAGGAGACACTATGAGAAAGGAGTAAAGCAGTAAAAAAGTTGAGTAAGATCATTTCAGGTAGCGATATCGAAATGGTGCCTGGCACCTGTAGTTAACGAACAATTGCTGGACAAAAGGGGTTCTATAAAAACGTAAAAGAAGAGCAGGAGGTGGAGAGTGATGGGTGGGGCCTGGCTTTGGGAGAGGTGTGATCTGAGGCTGCGCAGCCTGGAAGCCTCTCTGAGGAGGTGGCGGTGGAAGTGAAGGTGCCTGGACAGATTCTGTTCCGGTCTCTTGGGTCTGCTCTGACCTGACTCAGCTCAGTGATCAACAGGACACAGAGGTGCTCAGCAGCAGGGGAAAGAGAGAGGAGGAAGGGCAAGAAGATGCGCTAGAGGATGATTTTCCATGGTAACAATGGAAGACTGCACTGGGCAAGGCCAGGCTGCCCGTAAACCCGCTGGTTCTGAGTCCTCGTGGGGAAACACGAAAAATTCCTCCCTTCCTTCCAGTCTTCTCCCTTCTCCCCGATTCTCTTAGGTCACGCTGGCATTGGATGTATAGCAGTTCACAGAAATTATTCCATTAAAAAAAAACAACGCAAACAGAGGCTGCTTGTTAACACACTGCAGGAGGGATGTTTGGTGAAGTTTTCCCTTTTCTCCCTGATAACAGCACTACCCTGCCTGTAGGAAGCTTTCAGCTGCCTCACTTGCTGTGAAATGGTGTTTTTTGAAAGAATAATCACAACTGCCCCTTTTAATTATTAGATACTCTTCCTCCCCAAACATCTTTACACTAAGGACCTCGTTGCCCACCCCTCTCCCCCACTTTCCATATGAGGCAGGAACAAAGATAATATTCTTCTTATGCAAGAGAAGGAGGAATCGAGACTCAGGGAGAGTGGGTGAGCCCAGGGCCTCTGTGGGTGCGGGAAAGGGCTGGCGCTGGAGGCCGGACCTTGGGCTCCCTTCAGACCAACTCCCTGGCGCCCCACTTACAGATCCGAGCACGCACTGCGACTCCCGCATGGCTCCGCAGCACCCGAAGAAGCCCACGGCCATCATCAGGGCCCCTGCGCCGACCAGCACGTAGAGCCCTGCGGGGAAGAGGGCGGAGGGGACGCTGAGCACTTGCTCCAGTGGGGCTGTCCACGCATGGTCCGGCCACCACTGCTCTGTGTCCTCTGGGCAGGACCCCAGGCTGTCAGTAATATAGCGGTGACACCTGTAGAGGTCTAGCTGAGCCTTCACTCACCCGATTCACTCCGAACAAGGATCTGAGAGGTAGGGCCGCCACCGTCCTCAGTGCACAAAGAATGCCGAGCTTACTGAGGTGATGGGACCTTGCCCAGCAAGGACTGGACCCGGCGTCTGTCCCACCCCCACTGGCCCTGCTCTCAACCCTCCCACAGGCCTGCTGTAGGCCGGGCCCTTCACCGCTCAGACTCCCATCACCCCTGGAAGGTGGGTATCACCACCACTGGTGTGAACTTGACGACAGGCGTCAGGAGGGTCGGGAGCCACCGCTGGGGCTGACACACCACCCACAGCTCCCAGGAGCCCCTTACTGCCCATGGCCCTGTGGACTGAGGGCTGTCTCATCTCTGAGAGGCCACGAGGACACAGTGTCTGGGAGGGAAAGGGCCACGGGCTGCCTGGGCACAGATGGGGAAGCAGGGGGAGGGTGGGCGGGAGAGGGGCTTTTGGTTAAGGCGGGGGCAGGACACAGCAATTCTGCAATGAGGTTTTGTGTGGACTGTCAACTTCGGAGGCCACGCCACATACAGCGGACACCCGGGAGGCTGTGCTACAAGAACAGTAGGGGTGGGGGTGGGGGTGGGGAGGTGATATACAACAAACAGTACTATTATTAATATACCATTAACTACATTTATTAAGGCCTTATTTTCTCCAGGCACTGTTTGGAGCACCTAGCACAGATTTATTCATTTAATCTTCAAGAAGCAGGTACCATTATTATCTCCATTTTTTAAGACAGAGGAACTGTCTAAAAGGTTGAACAATTTGCCCACGCTCATAGAGCTGGATAAAAATAGCCATCTGCCTTCACAGCCTGCTCATGGTCATTTTCCTATCTGGCCTCTCCAGCAATAACAGCAGCCTTGACTCGGGTGGGAATTTCTCGTCCTGCCGAAGTCAAGCTGCGGAAACAGTTCTCACAGAGAAAGAAAAGGGCAGAGACGTCCTTGTTCGGAGAGAACGAAAGCCAAGTCTTTCCTTGTTTCCTTCTCCAATCCTGAGATAAGTTAGAACACAATATGAGGCCTGGCACTTGACTTGCTTAGAAAAATGCCAGTTGCTTCTATTTTATTTTTTTTGCATTTTATTCATATGAGTCATTTGGAAACCACTCCCAGGCACAGCAAGGGTGGGGAGCTGAGTGCCGCCTCTGTGGGGAAACCCTGAGCCTGGCCTGCAGGTGCCTCCGGGGCCCCCTGGGTGCCTCCGTGGTTTGTGGGCAGATCAGATCTGTGCCCCAACAGAGGTGGGGCAGGGCCCGGACTGCCCTGCTTCCTGCCCAGAGCCTCCTCTGGGCCGGGGAAGCCCTGGGTTCTGCACTCCTGAGGCAGGTACTTGTTTATTTCCAGCTCTGCTGGCCCTGCCACCTCCTCCCCTTTCCTTTCCTCTAAAAAAGCAATTTCGTGGTGAATGGATGTGGAAATGAGAGAAATGATAGTTAAATAACACTACTGGGGGCCCCGCCGCCTAAACACCTTATGGTTTTTAAAAATTAAGTTTTCAAAGCTCTTTTATTTCTATCATATCTGGGCTCCTCAGAACAGCCCCAAATGCAAGGCAAGTGTTACATTTCTGTTTTAGTAATGAGGTCAAGGAAGCGAGATGACAACCAGCAGGACGCAGAGGCCAGGAGCCTGGTTCCCACCCCATGGAAACGGGCTGCCCGGCAGCCCCACACCACCCTACTCAGTCAGTTCCTTCGCAGAACGGCTCATGGGTGGACACCTTACTGTATCGATTTCCTGCTTGCAACGTTCATTGCCTCCCCACCATTCTGCTGGGGGCCACAGCCTAGGGACCAGCCCCCTCTGGGTCCTTATCCATCCTGCACTCTGGCCACATGGGGATTCACGGGGGTCTAACCTGGCCTGCTCTTTTCCATTTTGTGCATTTGCAGGTTCTCATATATGTCTTCCTCTGTAGATGTTAAGTCCACAAACAAGCCTTATCGTCCTACCTAGAATATGCCCAGCACATGGCAGAATTCTCAGTCGGTATTGTTGGACGTGAGGATTAAGAGAGAGCGAATCAGACCTCACCTTCTGGACGGGCTGTCTGCCACCGCTCCTGGTGGCTTAGCGATACCTGCTGGAAAAACATCCCAGCAGATGTCCAAGAAGCCACCACAGGGCTGGGCTCTCCCAAGGTCAAGTAGATGAAAAAGGGCCCCAGAGAGTCGAATATTGGGAGGAGGGGTGTTTCCAAGGAGGCCAGAGGGCAGTAGAGAGAGGCACGGGGGCCTGAGGAGGCCAGGGTGCTCCCCTGGGGAACAAGCACGCTCAGTCCCTTGGGCAGCAATCCCTGCCTTTTGGAAATAGTGAGCTCCCCAAGCACATGCACTCGTTTGTACAATATTCCATCCTGCGGCTATTAGAACCCAAACTCACAGCAGTCAACCCTGCAACTGGCCCTGGATCGACCCTGAGGCCTCTCCTTAACGAACCTCTGTATGTATTTGGGCCACAGGGCTCAGCCCACACCCATGAGCCCTGCTAGTTGGAGCTGAAGGGAAAATCCGAAGAAGCTCAACAAGTGGCAAAATCCCTGGGCCTGCTGAATCCAGTTCCCACATCTAGTTATGAGACTGAGTGCACCCCCATGGCTTCTAAGGACACCTTAACCTTTTCTGATGCAGCCCCTAAAAGAGCTGTTGAGTGGATGAATGCATTGACTGAGTGTCACGTTTTAATTCCTAGATGGCTCGGTGGAGCCCTCTCCCTCCCACAACAGCCTGCGTGACAAGTGTCTGACCTATTTCCCAATTCCCCATGCTTTCTGAGTCCTAGTTCCCTTGACTTGAAAAGAGAAACCACTTTGAAATTGCATTTTTATTGCAGCTGGGCCTTGACATGCCAGTGATCCCAGGGACAGGCTACCAGAAATTCCTGATAATTCCATCATTGTTTCTTAGGTTTCAGATTCTTCTTTTTAAGTTAGAAGCATCTTTTCTGTTGACACAGAAAGGCGACGCAGCAACCTTCTTGAAGCCTTGTCTGCGTCGACTCAGTTGAAAATACCCCCCACCCCCCTTTCCTGACTGGCTACTGGATGGCATGGTCCTCAGTTTCAATGGCTTTGTGGCAGCAGATGGGTTTACATACCCGGCTAATGACTATTTTTCATCTAAAAATCTTTTCCTATGCCTCTGCAACTCTCCCTCCCAGCTTGCCCAGGACGCACATAATTATGTCTGTGTCTGGAATATTGGATGGGACTTAGTTTATGGGGAAGGTAAAGGTCTTGGGTTCTCTCTCCTAAACAACAGCTATCTGGTATTGAGTCACACGACACCAAGCATAACCACCGCCACTTCCTGTGCCTCGGCCTGCTCTGTGCAGCCTCTGGACGGTGCAGTTGACAGGAACCTGCCACCCAAGAAGACAAGCAGGGGTGTCAGCCATTCTTTGTTCTGACTGCCTGGCATCTAGCCCCTCCTGCAGCCTTCCGTCTCGTGTTCACGCCTGCGTCCCGCAGGGCGACTCCCTCCGCAACCTGCCCTCATTACAGTAATAACCACAGTGGCTATTTATTCAGGGCTCATTACACAGCAGGTACTGTGCGTAAGTATATTTGTATGTTAAATCATCTCCTGCTCCCATTGCCCTACGAGGTTCGGAGAAGGATTTGTATTTCACAGCTGTGGAGTCTGAGACACAGAGAAGTTAGGTAATTTCCCTCAGACTGCACAGCGAGGGAGGGGTGAACTGGACCTGCGGCGGGGGTGGGGTCGGCGACTGCACAGTGCGCGCCCTCCCTCCCGTGCTGAGCTTTCCATAGGGGCTCTGAAGAGCGGTGACTCTCTCAGCTCGAAATCTGTTAATCTTGTAATTTATAAATGGCAGGAAAAAGGCTTGAGGGTGCGTCTACCCTTGATGATTTGTGGATTTTCCTGTAGAAGTACAGAGCTGGGAGCCAGAAATCCAGGTCTGCCAACTGTGGCTCTGGGTAAACCTCTTATTCCTCAGTTTTGTTATCTGCAGTATGTCCATAGTGATCTACTCTAACTTCTTGTAAACATGCTTTGGAGATGTTGTCCCAACGATGTCAGCTACAGCCCGTCTCTGTTATGCAGCTACCACGGCTCTCGGGTACAACCGAAAACCCAGAAGTTAAAAAAGAAATAACATCACCAGAGTGAGTCAGAGCGTTTAAAGAGAGAAGCCAGCCCCTCAGCATGCAGCCCTGGAATGCCTTCCTTGTACGACATCCAGCCACAGTGTGAGCCAGGGTCCGCGACGCGGGATTCGACAGGGAGAGGGAGCTCCTCAGCCGGGGACCCTGCAGAGCCAGCGGCTGCTGTTTGTGTGGGCAACCCCTCCATGGAATAACCTGCTAACATCCTCTGCTCAGACATGACTTCATGTGCGCGGGCCTGCCAAGGGCTGAGGGCATCGCTCCCCAGAAGCACTCCTGGAGAGATGACCCCCGAGGGGTCTGTCCCTCCGGGAGGCAGCCCCAGACACAGATGGTAACGGGAAGCCAGAGGGGCAGCTTGGTGGAATTTGGAGGACCCCGGGGGCTCCTCCCAAGAGTTCACTGAGAGCTGGAAGCGGAGACGGTCTAGGAAACACCAGGCCACTCAAGTCTCTTGCCACCGGCCCCACCATGGCCAGGTTCTCTTTTCTCCGTGTTAGCAACCAGTGCACACAGACTGGCCGCCAGGCCTTGGCCTGGGCTCACAGATCCTCGGGAAGCGGCAGCAGGCGGTGGTCTGTCTAACTGCCTCATTGCCTGTCCTCATTCCCGACCCCCTGGCGGCTGGATCCACTCAGCCTGTGCCCTGGTGGTGAAGTCATGCCCAGGCCTTTATCCCAAGAAGGGACCTTCTGTCCATCAGCACAGAGGAAGAACCAAGGGCCCCAGAATGGAAAGCACCCCCCAAAGATGGAAGGATTTCTTCTACAGTGTGTGGCAGTGATCTGCCCCAGGGGGCTGGACTGCGTGTCTTCAGAAGGTCCCTCTGGGAGGCGGGGTCTCTAGGCCCTGAACCCCTATTTCTTTAAGAGCCACTTGACTATGCCAAGCCTGTCCACAAACACTCTTTAACAAAGGGGTGATAAGAGTTAATGGGTTGATTGTTCTGGAACCTATTCTGAAAAGAAAATACACAGATCAATGAACGACGTGAGGTTTTCCCAAAACCGGGCCTGCTTCTTTTAAAAATCCTGTAACCTCACACTGTTTGCTCTGCAAGGCCATAAATGGTATCCTGGCGTGTTTTTCTTCTTGTTTTACTGCTACAGAGCAGGTATCTTTATTTGGAAAATTATTTACTGAGGTAAGAAATAACAATTTCTATGAACATGTATATTGCTCGATTTCTTTATATTATAAGGAGAATTTCAAGTGGAGAAAAGGTCCCTGATTTCACGGGGACAAGCACAGACCTGGGCGTCAGCAGTCATCATGAAGAGCTGGGGAACCACGGCTGACTGCCAGCCCCACTGTGGCTTGCTTGTCCAGCCCCCAGTCTCCTTATTTCTGCCCAGTGCTAAGATTCTATGGTAACCCGCCGCCCTGAACGTGGAGCACGGACCACAGGTGCCTTTACCACCTCTCAGAGTTCACTTCCTCTTCCTCTCCACCAGAGGAATGAACCCCGGTGGTTCTCAGTCCCTGTGGTCTGAGTGGATTGAATGGCCCCAGCTCTGAGGCAGCAGCCAGGCTTCAGCCAGCGAGCCCATCCCGACCAGGTGGTTGCAATGACTGGCTCGGGAATGAACATAGGACCCAAGATTGCCAATGAGAGGCAGGTGGCTCAGGACCCGGGTTGGACTTTTGTTGCCAGAGTTGCTTGGGAGGTGCTGCCCGGAGTGGTGGGCAGCCATTTCACTGAGTGTAGAGGAAACCTGCCCAGAACGGAGCCAAAGGAAAGCAGAGCTCAGAGATGGCGACAGACTGGATCCAATTCCGTCACTGGTGTCCCTGAGACCAGTGCCAGTCCTGGACTTTTCTTCAGTTACGTGAGCCAAGACATTTCTGTTCTGCTCAAGGTGGTTTGAGTCGAGTGTCCATGATTTGCCATGAAAAGAGTCCTAAAGACATGTCCCTAAGGATCCGACACCTCTCACACCTCAAGCAGTTCACGTTGCTTTAGGTTGGAAAATAGACTCAGAACGTTGGTCTGGAGCTGGCTGACCCCCACTCAGCACGGGGTCCTCCTGAATGGGCACACACCCTGTTCCGGTTTGGCCCCGTTAGGGGTATGCTCGGTGCCATTGAAGAGGTGAGTTCGCTTTCCCCTGTGGAGGTGCGCTCAGCTTCTCTGATTTATCGAATCGTTAGAAAGGTTTTCTTAGGCTGGACTCGCATCTCCACCTGTGGTCGTGCTTTCAGGGCGCTGTTTCTGGAGCAGAGTGGACAGAGGCTGCTCCCCGGGCTGGCTTAGGGCTTGCACCCCGCCTCCCCCACCCCCGTTCACACGTGTGCCCTCTCTCTGGTTGAGCAGGGCCCCTTATGTGTGTAACCCCGGTGCCCATCTAAAAGTCCTGACTTGTCACTGCTGGCCTTGTCTCCGTTACTGACGTCATTTGTTGTTCTGATTCCTTCTGTCCCTGGCTTTAATGATGTTTGGGAATATTGTTTAATAATGTCTTTTGTCTCTGTTTCTTTCATCACAATTCCTACCGCAGCTGTCATGGTCATGTCCTCATGTCTGATGATAGCAGCCGTCTAGCTAGTTCTTTTTTTTTAATGGAATTAATTGGGGCAACACTGGTTAATAAAACTATATAGGTTTCAGGTGGACAATTCCATAGCACATCCTCTGTATATTGTACTGTGTGTTCACCACCCCAAGTCAAGTCTCCTTCCATCACCATTTATCCCCTTTACCCTCTTCTACCCAATCTAGATTGTTCTTTTCTGTCCCGCGACTCCCCTCTCATTCCGTTGCTGCCGGAATAATCTCTGTAAAATTGCAGTGAGATCATACCTCCCCCGAACCCTCAATTAGTCTTCTACTCCTTAGCAAATTAACTAACCCGAGCATTCAAAGCCCTGTATGCTTGTCCTCCCTTCCTCCCCAACGTCTGCAATCTTACCTCCCACTGTGCCCCGGCCCTTTACACGCCACGGAAAGTGCTCTGCCCAGCCCAGGCCGCTAGCCATTGCCCCGCAGACGTGCCGTGCTCATCTTGCCCTATAACCTCTGCAGTCCTCGTTCTTCGTCCTCTCCACTGACTGCCGTCTGCGCTTTCACACCTAGCGCAGCTCCTTCTTGCCTCACCAGCTTCAAATGACCCTGACGCTCTCACTGCAAATGCCACTTCGTTGGCATTTAGTCACACAGTAGTTTTTATTATAATTTAAATAGTTATGTCTGTGAGTCTCTTCAAGTAGATGGCAGGTTACACGGGGAAAGTCCAGGGTTCTCGCACTTTTGTGTGTGACTGCAGAGCCCAGGACACTACATGCTGGCTGATGTACCCATGGGCAGATTTTTTCCCAAACAGCGGAGCCTACGAAAAAAAAAATGGAAAGAATAGAGGCACCCCTGCTTGAATGCATAACCAAAATCCCAAAATTAAAATAACCATGGAGAGATTTTTAGACAGCCAGGCATTTATTACCATCGAAAGGGAGACAGCCTCTCGCGTTTTCCACATAACCCAGGATTTCATGGTCTTCACATGGGTTTTCTTTACTGTGGCTGAACATGTTCAGTTCAAGCTCAGAAATCACATTACAGAGATTTAAGTCTTTCAACCTCAAGCTTGGTGGTGTGGTGGCCGGTGCTAGGCACTCAGCTATTCCACACCCCGAAGAAGAATGTCTGACTGTAACCGAGCGGGTGAATGGGGAGAACCATGCTTTGGCTCTGACTGAGGTGGACTTCTCCCCATGTACTTGAGGGCAAAATGCAGCTTTGGGTGGAAAGTCTTGGGAGTCACACCTGAGGGTGATGAGATACACAGCACGCGAAGAGCAGACAGATAACCCCCAATGCCAACATGCCTGGATTTTAGAAGCAAAGGACAGTCGCGGTTTTATGGGGACTGACGTCGTGTTAGGACATCAAGTAACTGAAGTCATAGCAGGGAGAGAATGATGTTCATCCTAAGCAGCAGTTGCAAATGGTTGGGAGGAGCCAGGTTAAGGAGACTCCCCCAGAAGAGCATCCTGAACAACCAGCCAGAAGTGCCCCAGACCAGGGAGAGGACAGAAGCTGCCTGCCGGCGCCTTGCTGTGCTGACTCAGAGTCCTGAGCCGGGCTCTCCCTGACTCAGCGTCCCTGGAACCGCTCTGTCCTCCCAGGCCCTGCTCGAGCGCCCCTCCACATGAGGCTTGCCCCGCCAGCCCACGGTGCTCCCTCTCATGCTTAATTCAGTGGTTGTGCCTGCACCACTCACTGGCACTTAACACAGGCTGGGGGTTCTTGTCTCCTACTGGTCATAGTATATGTCCTGTATGTCTGAAGAGGCATGAATCCCAAGGAAACTGGATTACACTTTGCTGTGGTCAATCCAGTGGGCAATGAGTGTGACCATGCTAAAATAGAATTAGAAATCGCAGGAAAAGTGATAAAAGAAGCAGGTCCCGGAATATCAGCAGAATGAGGGAAGATGCATTCCTTCGCCTGCCTGAAACTGCTCCCGTGTGTCCCTGGGGTGACCTGGAAGGTTCCTGGGGATGAGGCCGGCCGAGGACAGGCTGAGCTTGGGCTGGGGGTACTCGGAGTCTGCTCTGGGAGAGGGGAATGCTTCTGAGGAGGTTTTCAGAACCAGCAATTCCTTGAGGAAGAAAGAATATGCTAAATCTGCATGTGAGATTTTGGATGGAAGGGTGGGTATCACTTGGGAACTGAGTGGGTGGCAAGAAAGAGCATTTCAGGGTTAAGTAGGGTGGCAGATTCCTCTGCTTCTTCCTTGTAACAGAACCTCGATTTTGTCTAAGTGTCAGAGACACTGTTGTCTGGGGATCCTGGGCCCCTTTCCAGGCTCAGGGCGACTCCCGATCAGTCCGAGAGGCAGTCATAGTAATTCTCCTCTTGGCCATGATGGCTGAGGTATGACCACCCAGTGCAATCCCGCCAACAAGCTGCAAGGGGAAGTCTGCTGGGGACTCCTGACAAAGATCTTATTCATTCCTGAAAAGGGCCACATGAGGTGAAACTGCCTTTTTTCTCCTTTGGATGCTGCTGTAGGAGGGTACGATGCTTGGAACCACAGCAGCTATTTTGTAGTCCTGAGGGGACGCGTCTGAGGTGGTCCTGTGGGTGGTGAGTAGAAACCTGAAAAACACCTGGGTCCTCGGTGCCTGTGTCAAACCCTGAGCCAAGTCTGGAGACGCCCCAGATCCACATTCCTTTGACCACATCTCATCAACTTTACATTTGAATGTTTCCGAAATCGGGATGCATGCTTTATGATGCGTTAAAGGGGCAGCATTTCTTCTTTTCTTAGTGGAACCTAAAATAATTGGGCGTTGACAGGAGACTGCATCTAAGATTTTATGAAACGTGGGGTTCCTTATCGTTACCCATCTTTCAGTGGGCTTTCTGTTGCAGGAGGGAGCGGGGTGGGAAGGTGTCAGGAAGAGAGGGTAACATAGCTGGCAGTGACCCTTGTGAGGATGTCCCTGGCTCTCAGTGGGGCCTGGACACTGGTCCCTCCTGGGAAATAGCTCTGCTCTTCTTGGGGTTTGGAGCAAGTGATTGCTGCAGGATCCTGCTTCACCCCAAGCACAGAGGTCACCACAAGCTTGTGAAGTATGTATACTCTATGTCTGCACGGATCTAAAAGCAGCTGGCCACACAGGGCCATCCCCTGCACTGACCGTGGTCTTGGGCGTTTTGAAATCTAGAGTCCAGGGGCACGTAACTGTAGGATGAGGAAAAGCCACAGAAGGGGACTGGAAGCAGATGGAGAGAGGGCTCTGAACCCGGGGAAATGCTCAGTCCCGATGTATCATGTTGTCTCAGAGTGGGAGGCTGCACCCTCCCCAACACCCCTCACCCCTTACTATAGCTGGAGGGAGGTGGGCTGTTGCCCCTCCCACACTGGGGCCTCTTTTCCAGGCAGCCCTGCCCTCCCTTCCCAGCTCTCTGCAGTCCCTGGTCACGGAGGGACTGAGGTTAGCACCTCCAAACCCTGAGATGTCACCTCATTTTGAATTATATTGCTCTCAGAGTCTGTGGGGCCCCAGGCACCCCGGACGGAAGACTGAGTAACCCACTGGGGCACACCCACTTCACTGGGGGCAGGGGGGAGAAAGGAGTTTCTAATTCTTTGGAAATGAATTATAGTCACATTCTGGGCTTCTTTTCTTGAAGTTGCTGAGAGAAGTACCATGGCCAGCCTTCCCCACTGGTCTTCCTTGATCGTGGAGAGCAGAGGGGCGAACCGTGTGAGGGGCGGGCAGGGGAGGGGTGGAGGGCCCTCTCCCGCCTGGACCCCATCCCCCCACTGCAGGAGAAGGGGGTTCTTCAGGGGATCGGGCTTCTCCAGCTTCCTTTCCCTCCGTCCCTTCTGGTCCCTTCCCCAGGAGTCCAGGGACAGGTCTGCCCTAAACCTCCAGGGCAGCCCAAGCTAAAGCTTAGGGAAGCTGATGTCACTCACCCATGTAGAAGTACTCTGGGGACTTGTCCTCCGAGGAGAAATCTTTCATGGTGCCGCCGAACCGAAACCACAGTCCAAAAGCGATGACAGCTGACCCTGCCAGCTGAAAAGTGAACACCAGAGCTTTACAAAGAATGGAAGGGGAGCATGTGTGCAGCCCAGGAGCCAGCCGGTGGCCCAGGACACTGGGGCTGGAAGGCCACAGCCTTCCCATTTCACTGGGGTCGGGGTGGGGGTGACATGAAGTGCTCAGAGCCCCCAGGTCCCTGACGTGATGTTAGAGCTGGAGTTTCCTGATCCCAAACGCAGCGATTCCCCCCGTTTGGCCACCACCCTGGGTTATGGGGCACACACAGCTCCGTGCAGCCTGGAAGGCATCTCAGGAAGAACTTTCCAGTAATGGTCCCCCTGGAAGGCATCTGCGCCATGCCTTACTGTCCCTTGCAGGGCATTTTGGAACTCCTGGCCAATACCACAGTGAGGACTGTGTTTCAGACGCCTGGGTCATCAAGAGCAAGATGAACTCCAAGACCTGCGGGGAACCTGCCTTTCTGAACTGGAAGCAAACACACCGACCTCAGACCTGCCCACACCTCATGAGTGCGCTGGGCAGTGCCCGGTGAGAAAGCTGTTTTAGAGGCATCTGGAAGCCTCCCTTCCCTCCCCTGGGGCCTCCACGGTCACTGCACTGCCTGGGGATGGTTTTGCAGGCAGGGAGGGAGCTTGACCTTTTTTTTTTTTTTTTTTTTGGTTGCTATTTTGAGTTTCCATGGAAAGTGAGAAAGGAAAAAATAATTTTCTGAAGAAGGATGGTCTGTGTGCCCTGCGGCTCATGGCGAGGCTGGGTGGCTGGCTTGGGCAGAGGCCAGGCAGGCTGGCAGCTGGTGGAGCCTCGCCTGCTTCCCCGTGGCCACTCTGAGGGCTTCGTGAGGCTGCGCACCAAAGCTGGGAGTCCTTTCCTGCCACCATAGGACTGTCACAACTGCTGGCCAGCAGGCTCCAGCCCCAGCGTCCTCTCTGTCCACAAACAGCCATCTGGAATTTCATTGCATCAGTCAATCCAGTGACATTCCCTGGGCACCTTCTGGACTCAAGGCACCAGGGGACAGGAAGCAAAGATGTAAAAACAGCCCCCCTCTTGTTCTGCGCACCCCTCCAGTCAGTGCTGGGCTGCCCTGGCCTATTGCCAGGCACACAGGGTAGAGGCTGCTGCTGCCCCAAAAGGAAGACAGAAGGACACAGTCCGTGACATAGATGTTGAGTAGGAAAAATAACATTGAAGTCAGGGGCCCGCACAGCCCTTGGTACAGGGGACCCTTCTATCTGTGGGGCTGTTTGTAAATTCTGGCGCTACCCTTTGGGGTTCCCTGGCTGGAATTATATGAGGGCTTTGTCCTTCACCCTCTGTCCCCACAAGGCTGAGTCCCTCTGTGGCCAGGCCCTTCAGAAGCCTGGCATGACTCCGGCCAGGAGGAGCTGGAGGGACAGAGGTCTACCAGCTGGAGTTTCTAATGTGGAATAACTAAATGTTTCCAGTACTCAGAGGGGAGCACTCATGGGATAACGTGAGAGGGATAGTTGAAGGAGCTGGGCTCAACCAGCTTGAAGGGATTTTTGCGTTTTTAAAAAGGGTAGCATGGTGTGGAAAAATATTGAAAGAAATCATGCTAAAACATTAACAATATCTTTGAAGGGTGGGATTATATGTGACTTTTTCTTTTCGCTATATTTTCTAAGTTTTCTGCATTAAGCATACATTCGTCTTATGAGTTTTAAAAGTGTGTGTGTGTTTTTTTTAAAGCATGATATGGGCCCTGGCCAGTGTGGCTCAGTTGGTTGGAGTATTATCCTGTAACTGAAGGGTTGTGGGTTTGATTCCGGTTGTGGGTTCGATTCCCAGTTGGGCCACATGCCTAGGTTGCAATTCCATCTCCAGTCTAGGTGCATATGGGAGGCAACCAATCAATGGTTCTCTCTTGCACTGACCTTTCTCTCCCTTTCTCTCTTCCTCCCGCTCTCTCTAAAAGCAATGAAAAAATGTCCATGGTGAGGATTGGAAAAAAAAAAAAGCATGATATGGTAGTTTGTTCAATCAAAACAAAGTGGGGAGAATTTTCTTGGTTCATGCCTGAGTTTGGGAGGAAACCAGCTTCAAGGTCATTGCTGTTTCAGGTGCAGGAAGGACAGTGATGCCCTTGGGAAAGCACCATCCTGGGAGTGCGGGAGCCTGCCCGGGGCGGGTGTGCCCAGTGGAGCCTCAGAGGTGCCCCAGCCCTCCTGTCTCTGTGGCAACTTGATGGAAAGAAAGTTTCCAAATGCAAAGTGAAATTTATTGACAGAAGTGTCAGGCTAAGGCTTGCAGCCACTGAGCAGACTGTGGAGGAGGTGACTGGTCCCAGGGACACCCTACCACGCGGCCACATTTCTGGCGTCTCTGTACACAAACTCTAATTTATAGCTGTCTGGACGGTCCTCCCAGATGGAATACATTTGCCCACTGCTGGCACAGACGTGTTTGATGCATAATGGAAAATTAAAAGAGAGGTTGCAATTTAAAGCCACGGGACAATGAGAAAATATCTGCACTTTGCTTATCCACGCCCCCTCAACCCCAAACCACACGGGTTTCCTCCTAAGTCAAGGAAACTGTGGCTTAGCTGAACGTCATCACTGTGTGGAGGGAATCCTCCTGCCTGCAGCTGCTTGCTGTGGCCTGGTCGCTGGGGGCGGGCCCAGCCAGGCCCGGACTGCTTGTGACAACAGTGATCACTGCTTTGGAAAGTGGCATCAACGGAGACACGTAGCCAAAGAAGTCCTTTCTAACTCGCGGTTCCCCTAAGGCTGTTTTTTTTATTTTATTTTTTTTAAGATTTTATTTATTTATTTTTAGACAGAAGGGAAGGGAGGAAGAGAGGGAGAGAAACATCAATGTGTGGTTGCCTCTCATGTGGCCCCCACTGGGGACCTGGCCTGCAACCCAGGTATGTGCCCTGACTGGGAATCGAACTGGCAACCCTTTGGTTCGCAGCCCGCTCTCAATCCACTGAGCTACACCATCCAGGGCTCCCCTAAAGCTCTTGAATGACTCTCTGTCCACTGGACTTTGGTTACTCTACTAGAAATTGTTTGAAAAAGACTCATACGAGGTCTAGCCCCATTGAGAACAAGGGGAGCAAGTCCACTGCCATTGAGACCCATTGTTCTGTGTGTCCCACACCCTGGGAAAGAAGGTTCATGGAATGAACCCCATGAAGCCTGCAGCCCCCTCGACTCCTAAATTTTAACTTTTCTAGCTTGAAGCCCTCCAGCCTCCACCCCATGCTTCCTTTGCCTGGTAATTATCACCAGAAATATTGTCGTTTTTCTAGGAATGGGTTTTTCCCATACAGCCACATGAGTTGGGCTTGGATGTTAATCCCTTAAGAAACATTTATTGAGCATCTACTGTGAACCAGAAGCCAAGGATTCGTAGGTAAGGAGGACCCTGTTCCTCCTCCGGAGGATCTCAGGGGCTCGTGGAGGGTGGCCCAGGAGGGACACTCACCCTGCAGGGAAGGACAGTCACAGAACTGGCCCGTGAGACTATGTCAGATCTCACTCTTTCTGTCACCGTTTCTTTTCTGAGCCCCGCTGTGCATCAGGCTCTCAGAGAGTCTGATCAAACCGGAGTTTGAGGGCAACACTGTGCCCGATTTCGAAAAAGAGGAAAGAAGTAAAATAGAGAAAAAAGATGAAGACAGAGCAGTGAAAGGGACAAGGACACATCGATCCATATCACTAGCTAGGGGCTCACTCGATACCGTTATATTATGCATTTCTGTGGGCAAGTTATTTCAGCAGCTAACTCTGTATAAGCTGCAAATTGTAAGCATATGTTTTTAGAGAAGACAGTTTGTGTTCTAAAACTAAAGTAGGGGAGGAGAGGACACAGACCTGATTAGAAAGCATTTAAAGCAAACTGGTGGACAAGAGGTTTCCTCTAAGAAATGGCTGCCTGCCCTGGCTGGTGAGGCTCAGTGGATTGAGCGCTGGCCTGGGAACCGAAAGGTCGCCAGTTTGATTCCCAGGCAGGGCACGTGCCTGGGTTGTGGGCCAGATGCTTCTCTCCCTCTCTTCCTCCCGTCCCCTCTTTCTAGAAATTAAAAAAAAAAAAAAAAAAAAAAAGAAGCAGAAATAAGTCATTTAGCAAGAAGCAGAACTTGTTCACGGATTTCAGTTTTATTTTACTGTACTCTATTTATATTTTCCTGGGATTGCTGAGGAAATGTTCTATCTTAAGGACATATATTTTTCCCTTAAAAAAGTTTCATAAATCACAAACATGGTTCTTTGGATGGCACTAAGTTGGAGCGATGCAGTTCGAAGATGCAAAAATGCAAATATTACTCCCCAGAGCTCCGGTCCTTCCAGCTTCCCCACACCACCCTCAGCACACCCACCCCCAGGGAGGCTGGCCAGCGCTGACCACAAAGAGCAAACACATGCTGCTCTGCTCTCTGGTGACGAAGCCCCGCTGAAAGCTCCCCTTTGGGTGAAAAGCATCACTGGGGGAAGATCTCAGACAGACAGCACTTGCTCTCACCTCGATGGGAGACATGGGGAATGGTCCTGAGGTGCTCTAGCCACGTAGTTTCAGCTCTTTCCCCCACTCAGGGCCTCCGCCCCAGCTTAGAAAACTCCCCTCCCTGCTCCCCTCACTCACACCTGCACAGAGTTCTCAGCTCGGATGTCCCTTCCTCTGGGACACATACCTGGCTTAGGTACATGCATCCCCTCCTGTGTCCTATAAGCGTCTCTGTTTCAATATTTCTGTAATTTTTTTTATTAAGTCTTGAGCTGCGAGGCGGCAGAGACAAGGTCTGTGTTGCTGGCCCTGAACGCCTGCCCCGCTGCCTTGGACAGCAGGGCTCCCAACAGGCACCTGCTAAGTGAGTGAATAGTGGGCTGTGGACTCAGTTGTACCCACCCTTCAGGTTCCTGTGTTTCAGTCCTAACCTCCTAGGAGACAGTGTGTGGAGGTGGGGCTTCTGGAAGATGATTAGGTTTGGATGCAGTCATGAGGCAGAGCCCCTCCCCCTCCCTCCCTCTGACATAGGAGCAGGCAGCCTCTGTGAGCCAGGAAGAGGGCTCTCGCCAGGAACCAAACCAGCTGAGCACCTTGATCTTGGACTTCAGGCCTCCAGGACTGTGAGAAATAACTTCCTGTTGTTTAAGCCACCCAGTGAATGGTATTTTTCTTTATGGCAACCAACCGCCAGAGAGGCTGAAAGGAGCGACTTCTAACAACCTCCCACACAGCCCTTCAAGAGGACGCCTTGCAAAGTAGGGTTTCAAATTCATTTGCACCGGGAAACACTGCGCAGCCCCCTCAGAAGGCCTTGTGTGAACACACTGTTCAATATCCTCAGCAAAAAGACTTTCCCACCGAAACACAAAACAAATTAGAGCAGGTAGTGTCAGTTCTGTGTTTCCTGAGCCTGCGAGGATGTGTGTTTCATATCATATGTGGACCAGAGAATACATCTATGCACGCCTTTTACAGGCAGAAGCACGTGAACATTTAATACGATTACAGCAGCACACACAGTGCACCCGGATGGAAGAACGGCTGAAGTCAGTACTGTCTGCTGCTTCTCCAGGGTGAGGACCATGTGCATACACGACCCAATCACTCGCATTCTCCTCTTTGGGATGAAGTCACACAGAGTTGGAAATGACGCTTCCACCCTGCAGTTTCCACTAAAAGCTCCTAAGCTAACGCACGCTCTTGGCGGCAACCGTCCTCCCCGACAGAGTCTGTAGCAGCTCCCTGTGCCTGCTGCGGGTGCACGCTGCTTTCTGATACCAGGAGGGCGGTGCAGTTGCCTCCTTTTAGCGGGCCTAAGGCAGGAGCACATTGGCTCTGGAAGATGGTACTAATTTTCTCCAAGAGGAAAGCCAGCTCCCAGCATTTTCATCCTAGTCTGCCGTGAAAGCAAGGCAAGGATTCTAATGGCATGTTCTCAAAATCAGGGATTTTGTCAAGAAATACAAGAGCCAAATGCCATAGGACATCCATGCAAACCCACTCCGAGGAGCTTGGCTGCTGTGTCTCAGCCCTGGATCAGTGAGGCGGAACTGGGGCAGCGCCCTGGCAGCACGTGAAGAGATGGCTGTTAGTGGGGAATGCACTGGTTAGATACCCATGTCTCTGATTCCCTATGATTTTCCTCCTAGTAATTTCCTAGGAACAAGCTCATGCTGAGAAATCCCTCAAAGACTTCCTTCAGGTAAGGACCTATTTATAAACCAATCAGTGCTTCACAGATGGGAGGGGTCAGCACTCCAAACCACGACAGCATCGGGAGTGTTCTATGCATCCCGGAAAGAACATCGGGCTACGTGTTCATGCTGAACGACTGTCTTCTGTTTAGGTTGTTGTAAACAGGCATCCCCAGTCTCCGAGCTGAGGACCGGTACTGGTCCAGGCCTATTAGGAACCTGGCCACACAGCAAGGAGGTGAGCTTGAATGCAATGCACTTGAATCATCCTGAACTCCCATCCTCCCACCCCAGTCCATGGAAGAATTGTCTTCCCACAAAACCAGTCCTTGGTGCCAAAAAGGCTGGGGGCCGCTGTTTATAAACTTAACTCTCATGGGTCAAGTGACATTGCCAGGAGGCAGAAAAGGGGTGCTGGGGGGACACCAAGCTCAGGGGAAGGAAACTAAGCTGCTATAAAGCTTGCTGTGAATGATAAAACGGTAACTTAAATATAAATAGTGGGAAGTGTGTTGTATTTATTCCATGGTTATACACAGTGCTTTTTCTCTAAAAAAAATCTAGGGAACGCGGCTGGGGAGGAGAGAGCAGCAAGAATGAGGAGGAAAACTGATAGCTGTATAGTTTTCATCTAGCAAAATAAATATCACGGGCTACGGTTAATGATCCCAGTGAGCAGATGGCTTCATCAAGTGAAGAGCAAATACACAGAGGACTGAAATCCAATCCACCAAGTCACCCACGTGACTTAAACCCGACGTCTGCCTTCCCTCACCCAGGGGACGAGCTCCAGGAGGACAACAATGGCCTTTTCTATGTTTCCTGGACTTCCCCCTTGCAGCGTCCAGCTGGCTCTTACCCCAGGCTCACTCCCTCAATAAACACTTACCTGCGGGCTACACTGACCATCGTTACACCTCCTCTATAGCGAGCTTTATGTCAACAAAGACAGGACATTAAACAATACCTGTTTAATAGCCTAATATCTTTCAAGGTAGTCTGAGAACAACTCTTGAGCAGATAAACAGGGTTCTTAAATATCAATCAAGGACCACAAGGACCACACCCAGTTTTAGTTGTCACACAGAGACAATGGGAGAAAAAAAAGTGTTTCGGTGGAACTCAGGTTAGACTGGAACAAGTGAAAACACTTTGTTTATTGAAAAGTTAGCTTGGATGGAATCCAGTAGAAATCATGAAAGGCTAGCTTGGTGTTCCAAAGAGATTTTTCTTAACGGCAATTTTGCCAGAAATCTTTGTGGTCATGAAGGCAGGGGATTGGACAGATTTGGGGGGGCACAGAGAGAGCAGGGGCACTTCCTGGACGAGTGGCAGCAGTTTCCAAGGCCCCTGTCCCTGCCCCACGGGGGGGCTTTGCCAGCCCGGCCCGATTCTCCGGTTTACTAGCTGACTTTCCCCCATTCACCGTTATGATGGAGAGGATAAGGCTTGGCATACACTCTGGAACATTTGCCAACTGCTCTTCTAGAAAACGTTACCTCTTCTGAGTTCAGGCTGAGTAACGACGCCCTTAGCCAGGATAATAGCAGAAGCAGCCCCATGTGCAGCGCTGTGGTGTTGAGTGGCTGTAGGGGATCAACACGGGACCCCAGCCCTCTGGGGTTTGAATCAGGCTCTGCCGTTTACTAGTCTGTGGTCTCGGGCAAGTCACTTAATCTTTCTCACCCTCGGCTCCCTCAACTGCAAAGTGGAGGCAATAAAAGTGCCTCCCTAGGAGATGAAATGAGTTCACGTTGCACACTCAGAACAGCGAGTTCCCGGCCCTTAGTGTTGTTATGATGGTAGGTTTGCTAATGTTACATTCAAACTGAAACTTAACCCTACCCAAGAGAGGAAACACCACTCCCATGACAGCAAGGACTTAGACCTCCACTGCCTTCCTCTACCAACTTTGGTGTTAGGTCTACACTCTTTCCATGACAGCTGAAATTCCCTGCCTTTTCTAAACCTTGTAACTATGCTAGTGCCTCTTTCCAGAAACTATGTCCCTTCCTTCTCTTTGGTTTTATAGTTTTTTCCCATCAGAGAAAAACAGGAGAAAATAATTTATGAGAGAAAGAATAACTACATTTAGGCAAGAGCTATCCCATAGAACTTTCTCCAATGACATAAATGTAAGTTTCTCCCTCTGTGCTGTCCAGTCCTGTAGCCATTAGCCAGCAATAGTTATCAAGCATGTGAAATGTGGCTAGTGAGACTTAGGAGCTGAAGATTAAATTTCTTTTAATAGTAATTCATTTTAATAGCTTCACATGATTAATAGCATAGCCACTATTTTGGAGAGCGCAGGTCTAGAATTCACATGCTCATCCAAGCTTCAGCCTTCCTCCCCATTCGTTTGCAGGCTTGGTTAAAACCAGGGTCTGGGGCCACACACAGAAAAGCCCAGCTCTGTCACTGGCCAGCTCTGAGTCCCTGGGTGAGTCTCCCTGGGGGTGACAATAACGGAGGGTCACTGTGAGGACTAAAGATACAAAATGGGCTTAGGAAAGCTGCCAGCTCCTAGCTTATATTAATATAATGGTAACTACTCTTCAAGTGTTTGCTAATGAAATGAAGTCTCTTGATACATACCCTTTCTCAATTCCCATCTTGCTTTTCCTCGGCCTTATCCTGATCCATGGTGTTTTATGCATCCCTTTGCACCTGCATTTCTGGAACACATCAAGACTAATCCAACACTGGATATAGTCTCCTGGTCCCAGACTTCCCATTTCCCAAGCTGGTGGCATTTCTCATACCTTATATTCCCCATGCCCTTATAAGTTAACACAGTGAAAAGAATAATGAGTTTAAAATGAGAAGACCCAGCCCTGACTGAGTGGCTCAGTTGACTGGAGCATCGTCCCATACACCAAAAGGTTGTGGGTTCAATCCCTAGTCGGGGCGTATGCGGGAGGCAACCAATAGATGTTTCTCTCTCTCTAAAACAAGGAAAAAATCAATAGAAACAGATCCTCAGGTGAGGATTAAAAAAAAAAAGCAGAAGACCTAGGTGTGAATCCTGGCTTTGCTTCTCTCTAACTCTTTGGTCTCAGACATATCACCTACCACACCTGACTGTCAGCTTCCACATCTGTAAAATGGGAATAATTGTATTGTTTCACAGGATTGTTATGATTCATGAGCAAATGGGATGATGCATATGAAAGCGCTTTGTAAACACTTCATGTGTGTTTTAGTAGTAGTATTAATTTTGTCCCCCAAAAAAGAAGAGGATGAAGAAGGCAGGCCCTGGTCCCCCTCCTCATCTGCACAATGTGCTCTCAGCCCATCTGATGTCTCATCTCACAGGCCTCTTGCTCAGTCCCTTCCCTTTAAGTCCTCAGTGATGGTGACAGGCGCTACCTCAGCGGGCAGCACAGCGTCCCTTGCTTTAGGGGAACAGCTCTGTAGTGATATTAACTGTCGATTCTAAGGCAGTGGATGGGGGTTATATTCTCTTTTGTCACACATGGTTGGAGACCCAAAGACACTGCACAGGCGATGTTCTAGAATAACACAGTGAAATGCAAAGGACATTTTGCACAATTCTAGAAACCATTGAGTTTTAATGTAAAAAATAAAGTCTTAAAATAATAATGGCAAAGTGATAACTGCAGTTAAGGAAAGGCAGGAGAGCGGGCTAAGAGGAGGGGCACTTCCCGTGCCATTCAGAAACCAGAGCCACCGGTGGGTCTGGGACCACTTCAGGCCGCACTTCACCCAGTGGTCTCAGAGTGTGTTCCCTGGACCAGCAGCATCAAGGGGGCTTTGAGAAATGCAGACCTCCGGAGTCAGAACACATATTTGAACAAGATCCCTAAGTGACCTGTATTCACATTAAAGGTTGGGCGACACTGATCACCAAGGTCTTCCCACTGCCACCCACTGGCTTCCCCTTGGCAACGCAGAGGCAGGGCAGGGGACAAACAAACAGTTCCTGTGCTGGGTCAGTGCACACAACCCTGTTGGGGGGGCCTTGCTAGTGACCTCGAAGCCTCCTCTCGGTGCTGAGGGATGGGAGGAGGAAGCCACCAGCACAGCACACTCCCTGCCCTCACGGAACAAAGACTTCACAGAGAGAAAGGCACACGTGTCTGAATATCAAGGACTGTGTCTTAATCATTTTTGAATGCCCAGCCCTTGGCAGGGGGGCGGGCACATAGTAGGAAGTCAGCACATGTTTGCTGAGTGACTAACTGCTGAGGAAGGGATCTCTCCTTCTGGCTCATACCTTTGATAAATGATAGGACTCTTGCCACTTAGTTTGGTGGGTTAGCCCTGGGATGCCTGTTTCCCAGTTCCCTTTACATTTATGAGGCTCTTGAATTCTGGAGTCTACTTTCCTCCTTGTACTTCCAGTGTTTAAATACGACTACCACTAGTATCTTATGTTGAGTCTCTATTTGCTACTTTAAATATATTTACTCACCTTATCTGCACTAGGACCATAGATTGTTGTTGGTACTCAATCATGTCCATTTTATGGGTGAGAAAACTGAGGCTCAAAGAGGCTGAACGACTTACTAACCAAGCTTCCTTTATAAGTAAATAGTACAGCCAGGAACAACCCCAGGCAGCATGCTGCCAGTGTCCACCTTGCAGGCTTTGAATTCCTAGAAATGATTTGCCGCCTCCCTAGACCTGCCTCAGGTCTACCAGATGACTGGAACTCCAGCTCTAGCATCTGCAGACTGGGCCCTGTCAGTGAATCCTTGCCCCTCCCAACACCAGGCCCTCTTGTCCATACCAGGGGAGACTTAGGCCACTGCCACTCTCTTCCCACCTTGATGGAAGTCAGAAATAAGGGCGATCCTGCAACAAGGCCAAGGAAACTCTTATCTGCCTTCTGGGGGGTGGGGGGGTGTGTGGCTTTTGGGTGGACCCCAAATAATTCTTTCTTCAGGTATTTTTTAAACCAGTCTTTTCTTGCAGGTAGGAGCTCTGAAGTTATTGTTTGAAAGAAATGTGGGGAAGAGGAAGAGACAACCTCTGTCAGCTTCAGGAGACTCAACCGTCTTTCCCTCCTACGGTCACGTGACACCGTCTTTCCTAACAGCACCTGTCAGGCATCCCTCAGTGAAAAACCCCAAAGCTGCACTAATCACGGTAAGGGGGAAAGAAAGCGACTTCAAACAAGCCATATATGGCATCTGACTTTAAACAATGAACAGTCCTGCTTCCTGTTGGTGGGTAACCTTGAGTAGTTTGAGCGCGCAGCACAATGATAGGAAAACGCTTAGTATACAACAATAAACCGAGGGATAAACAGTGCCGAGGTTTCTCTTTAAGCCAACATCTGTGGCTGCATGGACTGTGCTGTGTTATTTCCATTGCTACGCAACGGAGGAAAAAGCGAAAGGTGATTTCAGCGAAAGGCATAGGAATATGCTATGCCATGTGAGGGTAGTGTCCGATTTTAGGCCTGACAGATACTGGGAAGGGTTTCTTTCACGTCAGACACCGACCCTGACAACAGAACTTAACTTAGGGCAGGTTCGTGGCTAGGCTTTACTTCTGTTTTGTAAATTTCAATGGTGCATCCAGCCAGGGGCCCTGGGCCAGGGAGTGCTGTGCTGGCCCTGGCAGGCTCTAGTTGAATGTTTATAAAATCAGGAGCACAGCCTGAGGAAACGTAAACCGACCTGCCAGAAGGAGGTCGCAAATCCATTTGTCAAATTGCAGATGGCAAAACATACCCCAACCCTGCCTCCGGGCCTGCCTTCTGGTGAGTTCCTGACAGGAAGGGAGTGCTGTGACAGACCGGGGGACCAGACACCTCAGAAGGGCAGGTGCACAGCGTCTAAGGATGTGTAAACATTCCCTGAAGTCACTGCTAAAGTCTATCCTTCCAAGGAAACTGTCCCCCACCCTCTGCCCCTTCCCTAATTTTCCGATGAACTCCTCTAACCTGGAAAAAATAACTTCAGAAACCAGGGTGGGGCTTTTCTGGAAAAGGGTTCCCTTGGTTACAGTGAAGGTGGATATCTAGGTAATCTACCCCAAACAGTCTTTCTCCCCAGAATCATTGGCTGCCTGGTTCAGTTAGCCGTTTTCCCCTTGGTAGTGCAGTATAGACGTGGGAAAGCTGCCCGCGACAGCTGCTATTGCGAGACCCTCGGGACCCTTCTCCCTGGGAACTGGGAGACAGGAAGGCCCCATAGTCCCCTCCTGGGCTGTTTGTGCAAACACAGAACACATCAGTAAGTAATGCGCAGAAAGAGAAGGACTCGGTCCTCCAGATAAAGCTGAGAACTGACTGTGCAAACTGCAGAGGCCATTTGTACTAAGCCCTCTAACCTGCACATTCATGTATTCATTCTGCAGACATTTATTGAGCGCCTGCTCTGTGCGGGGCACTTTTCTAGACCCATAGCCATGAACAGAACAGAAAAAAAAAATCCCTGCTCTCAGAATGTGCTAAGTTCTAGTGGGGGAAATCCACAAATACAGATTAAGAAGATAACGTACAGTTATCCTAAAATGAAGACAAGCTGCATGTCACTTGGCAGACATACACAACATTAAGCAATTAGGGAAAGAGAGCTAACTTTTACTGAATGCTTCCTATGTGCCAGGCATTCACTCATAATACTTTTTGAGCACTTACTGTATACTAGGCTCATAGGAAGGTGAGCTCAGATACATTCCCTATTTCCTTTTAATCCTCCAACACTTCTGTTACCCTAATTGTGCAGATGAGAAAACAGGGCCAGAAGTCAGAATAAATTGCTCAAGCACACCTTGCTTGGGATCTCTGCACTTAAGCCTGATCCCACGGCAGTCACACGCACCCTTGCTCTGGTCCCCTGCTGGTGGGCAGTGTCGCCCCCACATCTCTGTCCACCAGCATTCCTCCAGCCCCTTGGTTCAGCTTAGATGTCCCCTTCTCCAGGACAACTGTCCTGACTCCTCACTATCGCTGTGGACCTTTTGCTAATCTTCATTCAATCATATAAATGAAAGGCGGTATCTAATTCCGCTAGGCACTCAGGCATCACTTTCTTCGTACTTCCCTTGCTGAATTTCTGGTCAGAAGGGTGAAATTTGTCACTTGATTTTACACTGTCCGTTTTGTTTGCTGTTGTTCTATCTGTGATGGTCTCACTTCTTCAACTAGATTGTTGGCTTAGCGAACAGTGCTTTATATTTGTAAATTACACACATAGTTATTTATATTTATATACGTATAATTCATCTTTATAATGCCTATTTAATAATTGTTTAACAGAGCGGCTCTCAAACTTGAGTATGAATCAGAATTATCTGGAAGATTGTTAAAACAGCTGACTGGGTCCCTCCCCCAGTGTTTCTGATTCAGCAACCCTGGAATGGGTTGAGAATGTGTGTTTCTGACGAGTTCCCAGGGATGCTGATGCTGCTGGTCCAGGAAACACACGTGGGGAACCGCAGGTTAGGAGTGTAATATGCCACAGGGCTTAGCAGCAAGTAGACTGAGTCTGAGTCACCACTCACTAGCTGTGTGATCTTGGGCAAGCACTCCCATTTGAGCCTCTGTTTCCTCATCTGTAAAAACGGGGAAAATAATAGTATGCACCTTAGGAGTGTTGTGAGGAGTAAGTGCGATAATGAATGCAGTGTGCATAGCACTGTCCCTGCCACATGGAAAACATTTAATAATGCCTCCCATTATCCCTGGAAAGGCTGGCCCAATGTCAGGCACTAAACAGGAGCCAAACCAAGCCTTCTCAGGCTCATATATAACTCCTGTTGAATTTGTAAGCAGTGAGAGTGAAGGGTGTCCCTGAAGCATGACACTTATAATGCACAGCTTTTGAAATTAAGCCAGGCTATTCAAAAACACAGCACAGAGGCCTTCAGAAATACCCCAACCTGTAGTACGCTGGGTGGGAATGCCCAGGTATATGAAAGCCATGTGTATTTTTAAAATTCAGGGGCTGTCTTCGGGCTACCTTCTTCACACCTTGATGATGTGATGAAGAATGCTGAAGATGGCAAGGTGGCCTCCCAGAGCTGGAGTTGCTGGAGCCATCCGGGCATCTGGGCTAATGGATTGGCAGACACAAGCAGAGCCCATCATTCAATAATTAATTAGCTGCAGTCACGGGAAGACAACCTCCCCACAGCAGTTAGGACAACCACCACCTCCTCCATCCCAGATGTTTCCAAGCACCCAGACCCTTGCCGCTCCCTTCTGGCTCTAAGAACTTCTTCACCTAAAGCAAGACCTATATTTTCCTTCTGGGTCTGTCTGAGCAGTTATACTGGCTGACATTCCCTTGAGGAAGCCCAAGAGGGCATGTGCAAACAAGATATTTTTCAGACCTTGTCCCACAGCCCTTTAGGGCCTGAGATGGCATATCTAGGGATCTAGGGATGGTCTAGCCCTAGTCTTGTCCCAGGAATATAGGAGACAGGGGTCATGGCTCTGTCTCTCGGTGGACCACTGGTCTCAAGAATGTTGTTCATTCAATGCAAAGTTGAATGAGATCATCCCTGGGAGCATTAGCATGGAGCAGAGGCTGCGGTTTGGGGGTTGAGGGAGATGCTGCCGCCCCTCCCTTCCGCCGGTCCCCTTTAGAGAAGAGCATTACCGTCTCTTCTCATTCAACCGGACCCCTCCCTAATACTCAGAAAAAGGATGACCCTCTCCACCCCCCACATACCATTTTCTCTCCTACCCCCAATTTCCAGCACAAAACCATCACAGCCCCCCTCCGAGTGTGTGGACTCATGGGGGCACCACCCCCGGCAGCCCCGGTGCAGGAAGGGTCTCCTCTCCCAACGCCCAGGTCAGGCCCGGGCTCCAGTGTGGAGGAGAGCGAGAAGGGGGTGTGTGCACGGCTGGAGGGGGGCCGACCCCCAGGAGGTGAGGAGAGGCCAGCGTCCCCGCACCTGGAGCAAGTCACCAGCTGCAAGATGAAAACCCAGGCGGGGAGGTTCCCCACGGTGTCTCCCCCTTCCCACCATTTCTCCTTGCTCAGTCTCTCTCTTTCCGTTCTCTCCTTCTCCATCCCTCTTCTCCCTCTTTGTCTGCCTTTTCTCACCTCTGCCGTTTGGAGCACCCTGCCTTCTCCCGGAGCCCGGCTCGGACATCGCAGCGATCAGAGCCCTGGGGACCCTGGCCCCGCGTCCCCGCCCGGCCCCCTCCCCGCCCGGCCCTCTAGGCTACGGGTCTCACCCAGAAAAGCAGGTTGAAGCCGAGCAGCAGGTACTTGATGCACCGAAGGCCCCCGCGGAAGCGCCCCATGCTGCAGCCCCAGCGGCGGGATCCAGAGTTCCCAGGCCGGTATTGAGTGCCGGGAGCGGCGGGAGCCGGCTGGGAGGGGGTGGAGCGCTAGGGACTGGGGGCGGGGTCTATGGGGGCGGGGCGGAGGCGGGGCCTGCAGAGGGCGGGCGAGCCCCGGCAGGGGGCGTTAGAGGGCCCCAGTAGGACCTGAAGAGAAGAGGCTGGCAAGGGTTGGGGCGCCGTCGGGGTCAGTGGGAGCTCGTCCCACTCTCCCCCAGAACCGGGGACCGCCTTCTTTTTTCCCGGTGCCAGGTGACGTGCTCCGCAGGCGCCCCGCTCCCGGTAGTTATCCGAGCATCTGCCAGGAAGGAGCGTCCACTTAATTAAGTGGGAACCCGAGACCCACTTAATCAGCGCCCTGTGCAGACTCATTTGAGGCTTGCGTTGGCGGTTGAGGATAAGGACACGGTCCCGGTGGCTATGGAAACCTAGGAAGGAAAGAGAAGTAGGACTTGAGGCCTCCCTGAAGCTGGCACGACCTGTCGCCGGGCACCTCCGGCTGGGGGCTGTGTTTCTCTGACGCCGGACGAGAGCGCTGGCCACGGAGACCACTTTCCAGGGACCCTCCCACGGCCCCTCCCAAGCTCCTCCGAGGACTCTTACCTTAATAGGCAAGAACGGGGAGAAGGAGCAGGATGCGGCTGTCCTGCCCGGATGGCTGCTCCCCACTTTGCTCGGCCCACCCGGCCAGCGGAGGGGGCGTCAGACTCTCTGGGTCCTGCTGGATTCAACCGATGGGAGGGCGTGGAAAGGGATGTGGAGATGGAAGTTAGGAGCGGGTGGGTTTTGTTCCGCTTTGTTTTATTAAATTAGGCTGCTGGTGGGGAAATCAGGCTTCCACTCTGGTTGACTAAGTGTCTACAGTATGTGGTGCCAGACAGTGTGGGGGCGACAAGAAAGTGTAAAATTCAGGGAGCCTATGCATTCATTCAGCAAAACTTTCAGTGCCTATTATAGGCCAGGCGGTGTAGCAACAAGCCCCAAGGACTCAACAATGTGGAGACAGCAGGGTCCTGATAGCCCTGTCTCTGGTGGTCGAGACAGCTCCGTACGTAAGCAAATAATTACTGCAAAGTCAGGCAAAGCTCTGGCCAGTGCCGCCTGGCCTCAATGCACTGGGCAGAGAAAGCTTTGTTCAGAAGAGTGGGCCTGCTCTTAGGACAGCACATACAAATACGACAGAGTCAGAGAACACAAGGCCTCCTGGGAGAACTTAGAGCTGTGGTCAGCCCAAGTGGAGCAGAGAAGATGAGTTAGAAAGATGCTAGGGCACAGCTTTCAGTCAACTGACAAAAGCATCATCAGGTCTCAGTTTCCTCATCTGCAACGTGGAGATAATGGTATGTACCTCATAGGGTTATGGAGATTGAGTTAATATTGGTCAAATGCCCAGAACAGCGCGTGGCACAGAGTAAATGCCGTATGTGTTGGCTATTGCTGTATTGTGTCAGACGGCCAATCACTTTCTATCAGTGTTGCCATCTTTGCCTACATCTGTGTCTTTGGACACTTGTTTGAGTATGCAAAGTGAATTTTATTTATGAAAAGTGAGTAGACAGAAAAATTAAAGTGCCGATTCTGGTAATAAGAAAAAACTTCAAATGAAACAGAGACAGAGATGAACATCATTAGGTATGCAAAAAGAGACAAATTTTTAGCTTCAATCAAACACTCATTGTTCTATATCTGTCATCTCTGTTCTACGATAAAGGAAAAGAACTCAATGAAAGAGTGGCGTCTAGCACATAGTAGGCATTCAATAAATTTCTGAGCTGAATGAACAACAATGATGTTATACTTCAAATATATTGTTAAATTTTAGGTCTCTAAGACAAAATACATTAGAGATTCTATATACTCTGGGAACAGAACCTATATTATAACACATAAATCTATTGTTCTTTCATACTACAATCTTAGCACACATGTCATAGAGACAGATGGTTGCTTGCCTAGCATAATAGATTTAGATTTTGAATATAGTCTTCCCCAGCTTTCCCCCTGTACAAAGTTGTGTCTTAAGGGATTTGACCCTTCACATGGTTAGGGAATCCTAACTGATAACACACTTTCAAGAGCACATTAGTGTGAAAGCAGGAAACTACATTCAATGACATAATAAGGAAGTTAGCCTTTAAACTAGATGTTATGCAAAGCCACAGACAACATCTAAGCAGGGGAGAGATGGTTACATTTCTATTTTTAGAATGGTCAAGCTGGGGGCTCAGGGAGGATGGTTTTAAAAGTTCAGGCTTGGGACTGATTACAGCAGTTTAGAAATGACCACCTGAACCAGGACAGTGGCAGTGGGTGTAAGAAGGAGGCTGAGATTTAAGACTGATAAAAGATCAAGACAGTGGATATGAGGAATAAAAGGGGAAAGAGAGGAAAGGATGAGTCCTGGGTTTCTTTCTTGGGTAACTAGGCAGCTCATGGAACTGTTGACAGAGATATGGGATGTAGAAGGTGGAGAAGGTTTGGGGGAGAATGTTCCAAGGACTACAGATGGGCTCACCTGTCACCTGACCCTACATACAATTTAGAGGATAGAAAAGCTAAGTACTTGCTTTCTGATTTCCTTTGCAGCTAGGGTGGCCATATGACACAAAAATGATGAATGGAATTTGTGTGGATGTCTGCTGGGAAGCTTCTGGAAAATCTAAAATTGTCTTAATAAAAGGTTCATTTGTCACTGGCATTGCTCCCATTGCTTTTTCTGCATCTTGAACTCAGACATGATACCTGGAGCTATAGAGCATTTTGCGACTATGAGCAAAGGCCAGGAGATTGTTGCACTGCTGAAGCAATACCAGCAGCCACCTACCCCTGCATTTCTCGTTATGTAAGAAAAATAACCTTTCTTTTTGTTTGATTCTTATATTCTTTTACTTGTAACTGATCATATTTCTAACTGACACCGAAAGACAATAAATTTATATTGGGATCTCTTGAGTTTTAGATCTGATGGGAAATCCAGATGGAATGGCCCAGGAGACAGATGGAAATATGATTGGGATTCTGGAGAGAGGTTTGGACTGTAAGTTTAGGTTAAAAATTCATCCGCAAATGGCGATAATAGAAGCCCAATGGTCTTCAAACTTTTGCCCACGCATTCCCTAAAAGAATTATGAAAAATATATTCTCCTTATGAAAAAATATATCACCTTTGCACATTTCCTCCAAAATTTTATTGTGAATATTTTCAAATAGAGAGAAAAGTTGACATAATTGAGCAGTGAACACCGTATACTCACCACCTATATTTTACTGTAAACATTTTGCTTTAGGTACATTACTTATCTCTACATTTGTCAATCTATTTTTTATGCGTTTCCAAATGAATTTTAGACAGCAATATGTTTTACCCCTAAACTGTTCAGCATGCATAGCATTAACTGGAGTTCAAAGATTTGTTTACAGATTTTCTTTTTTTTTTTTTGAGATAAAATTTACTTCAATGAAATTTAAGTATACTGTTGGATGATCTTTGACAAAATGCTTTTGCTTTTCTAATCCCAAACCCTATTAAGGTGTGAAACATTACTATCACCTCGAAAAGGCCTGTGGCACCTTTCCCAGTCAATCCATGCCCCTACTCCTCCTAAAGGCATCTGCTGTTCTGATTTTTTTCACAATAGATCATTTTTGCCTGTCCTATAGCATCATGTAAATGGACCATACAGTATTTACCTTCACACACTTTTAATTTGACATATCAACTCTAATGATAAGTTTGAGTATTTGCAAAAGATGTCATTTCTGATGTATGTTAAATATTTACATTTTAAAATAAGATGTCACATCACTCATTTTAATGCATCAAATAGAAACTAAGTGCCAATGTGATCTGCTACCTACCATCATCTATTTAAAAAAATATGTGGACAAGATCCTCTTTCACAGGATGAAAGTTTTCCATCTTTCCTTTTTATTCTTGAATTTGTATTTTTACTCAACTTTTTCCATGAAATGTAATCCTAAAGCAATGCATTTTTATACTTGATTTTTCCTGAATGCCCTTTTATGCTTGTGTGAACAAATATTATTGTATGTTTATTAAAAGAAATTAAAATTTTCCTCCGGAGACCATAAAACTCTAAGTGTTAATTAGTTTCTTCCACCTTGTTATCATTAAAATTATTCTTAGTATACAATTGATTAAAATAAAAATAATTTAAATAAACACTCATTAAACATAAAAGTCAAATATTACTGGAAATGCATCTCAATGAGACTGGTGGGATTGGGTTTTTCTTCCTACTAATTCGTGTGTTCCATGAATGGAAATTATTCATTGCTGGAACAACACAGGGCTCAGCATAAATTCCTTTAATATTAAAGCTGAGAAAATTTGTTTAGGTAAATAAGTAGATGAAGATGGAAGAAGTTGTTATAGCGGTGCCCTTTCTGAATTATATGCCCCAAATTCACATACTGATCTTTCTTTTTCTTTAAATTAAAAAAAAAATTATTGATTGATTTTGAGAGAGAGAGAGAGAGAGAGAGAGAGAGAGAGATTCGTTGTTCCACTTATTGATGCATACATCGGTTGCTTCTTGTATGTGTCCTGACCAGTGATTGAACCCGAAACCCTGGCTATCAGGTGGAAACTCTAACCAACTGAGTGAATAGGCCAGGGCTTATCATGTACTGAT
This sequence comes from Micronycteris hirsuta, assembly GCA_004026765.1. Taxonomy (NCBI): domain Eukaryota; kingdom Metazoa; phylum Chordata; class Mammalia; order Chiroptera; family Phyllostomidae; genus Micronycteris; species Micronycteris hirsuta. The sequence continues at coordinate 95,840 of PVJI01003350.1, forward strand.
CTTCCAAAAGCCTTTCCTAATGAGAATCAGCTGACAACTCCATTTGGACTTTCTTCAATTTTCATGAAAGTAGACTTGGAATCCTTCTAACTTACATGAGCATATATATCACGGGAATGTTCTCAGGCAGATTGATCCTCTTAAAATTAAATATTTATCTTGGACTGCCCTCTGCAAAGATTCTCACATCGCCAGGATATAGATGCCCCAGAGCTATACAGCTGTTTGAAAGCTAGGAGCACAGATGATATGGCCAGTGTGAACCCCAAGAAGGTGTGTATACAGTATCTGCCAGGAAGGACTCCTCCTGGTTGACGGCACAAATTCATAAGCACAGCGTAGGAGCCATTGCTGACGGGGAAGGCGCATGCGCACACACTCCCACACCAATTGGCTGCTGCTACCTGTCAATGGAAGCTGTGTAGTTATATCCTCATTTGCATATATACTGACCAATCAAAATGACTCATAATGAGCACTCAGTTCACATGAAATCAACCAATCAGGGCACTGCTCTTCGGTTCCCATTGTACTGCGCAAATTTGGAGTTCTCATTTGCCTAAAAATGGACCAATCAGGAACCAGGGCGGGAACTTCATAAAAGAGGCGCCTGCGCTTTGCTTCTGGAGAGCTCACATTGGCTTTCCTCTTGAGGCTGCGTTCCTCTGGTTGGTTTGCAAGTTGTTCACCTGAATCAACTTTCTCCTTTCTCTGCACCCAAGACTGGGGACACCTGTCGATGTCAGATGGGTGGCCACAAACTTTTGTTGACACCAGAGAGCATGCGAAAAGCGTTGAGAACAGAACCTTCAGAACGACAACATTTGAAGAAGTGGCCTGAGGAGAGGTAACACGCCAAGGAGACTGGGGAGAAACCAATGAGCAGGGGGTCCGAGAAAGAGTCGAAGAAACGCACGTCGCGGAGGCCGAAGGAGGAAGTGTCTGAAAGGAGGGGATGGCTACAGCGCAAATACTCCCGCAGTAGCAGATGAGAGTGTAGTGTCGTGAGGTTGGTACTACGGCAATTTGGGACGCTGACGACCCGCACGAGGGCTATTTCCGAAGCGTTGGGGGCGGGGGGCGTCAGGATGGAGACGTGAAAGCTTGAAAGAAGCTCCGCTGTGAGAGTGGTGCAGCCAGAGGAGGAAAAGCACGTCCCCTATTTCACTCCCTTTCTTGTTGGGAAAGATCGGACAGTTCGCAGTCCTCGGGGAAGGCGGCCGCCGCGGGGAGAGGGAGCTTGGCAAGAGCAGAGTCTCTGAGGAACCAGGAAGGGGCCGAGAGTCAGAGCACGGGTGCGGGGCTGTACGTGGAGGCAGGAGAAGATAGGCAGGGACGAAGCTGTAGAAAAACTTTGTTTTCTGTATCTCGTAATGCCAGCGTTTGACCTCGCTGTCATCTGTTTCGCTGCCGGTGGCATTTTCTGCCTGTTGAGGTTAGTGTCTTGTCTCCTGTGCACCGTGGGATCTTTCTCCCTCTTTCCATCCTAAGCTGCTCGTTTTCCCTGGGAAATTGCGGCACTTCTCTGAGTTTTCAGTTGAGGTTTTATTCCTTCAGAGAGGGTTTACTGGGATTTCTGCCAAGCATCTCAAGCCCCACCGCGGAGTCTGAATTCAAATGACACACCCATTCGAAGGCTGGCCTGGGGCGGGGGACAGGTTCCACTGAACGGTTTTCTCTGCGACCCCAACACCATGGTCAGAACGCGTACATCTCCTCCTTGTCCTCTTTCGCATGGAGGGTTTATTTCCTGTCTGAGAATGTGGCCCTTGGGCAGGGCACCGGGTCTGGCTGGAGTCTCCAGGGAGACCCTCCACCTTCGGGGATCTCAGGCTTTACCTAATGAACCCAAGTCTTCGCAGCTGCTGAAGCAGAAGCTCAAGGCCGTGGCTTTGGCACCTGCGTGCTCGCTGGGGCTTCTGCTTTCACTTCGTTTTGGCCTCTGTGACTTCTCTTCCTTTCGTGTTAGTCAAACGGTGTGTTTTTAAAGAAGATGTTTATAAATTTTATCCAGTCGTTCAGGATATCAAGTCTGCCCTGCGACTGGAAAAAGAAGCCCTGTGTTCTGTTATCATAACTCTGGTTTTTGATAAGGAGGACAGGAGCAGTCTTTTGACCGCTCAGTTTACAGCATATTAATCCTGTTGCTATGCAGCTGTTGCTGGAAAATAGTGTGTGGGTTCAGGGTTTCTAAACCAACCATTTCTTGGATGCCCAGAGAAGGAAGGAAGGCGAGGGCCTTGGTTTGCTGATTACAAACCATCTCCATGGTCACAGGTTGCTGGGCTCAGTCGCTTCTTTCAATGTTTTCCCTGCAGCATTTAGGCAGCGGTAGCTTCTTTTTTTATCAGTTTTCAGCTTCTGGTGTTTGCTGGTGAGAGGAAGGAGTGTATGCCTGCTTGTGCAGACATATGTGAAGCAAGAGAAGGGACTACGCAACAGAAGAGGGGAGCAAACTCAAAGGATAATTGATTTGTTTCCATAGGACCCTATGGGACTAACCTAGTCATTTTTGTTTTCACTTTTACAGCAGGCTGGGGAAAGGAGAGGAACATAACCCATTCAGGTGAAAGTTCTAAGTCTGAAAACTTTATTGTGTCTCACAGCTGATCCCCATTCCGATCATCGGAATTAGAAAAGACTTAAAAATTATAGAATAATAATCTGGCATCATTTTAATGTGACTTTTTAAAAAAGATATATTTATTTATTTATCTCTAGACAGAGGGGAAGGGAGGAAAAAAGAGGAGAGAAACATCAGTGTGTGGTTGCCTCTCACGCACCCCTATTGGGGACCTGGCCTGCAACCCAGGCATGTGCCCTGACTGGGAATCGAACCGGTGACCCTTTGGTTCACAGGCCAGCACTCAATCCACTGAGCCACACCGGCCAGGGCAAATGTGACTTTCTTATTGTCTCTAAGTTTCAACAGAGGCCACAAAGACTAAGAGCAAAATCACAAATACTTAAGGACCTTTACATTCTAAACCAAGGTACAAGATTGCCTGTATCCGTCAGCGTTCTCTGGAGAAACAGAGCCAATAATTGGTATCTGTATATATATTGTAAGGTATTGGCTCATGCGACTATGCAGGGTGAAAAGTCCCCAAATCTATAATCAGCCTAGGAGAACTCATCTGAAAACTGGCAAGCTCAAGATCCAGGAAGAGCCAATTTTGTTTTTAGTCCTCACCCAAGGATATGTGACATGTTTTATTGCTGGTAGGGAGAGAGGAAGAGAGAAACATCAATTGGTTGCCTCCCATACATGCCCTGACTGGGGATGGAACTCATAACCTAGGTATGTGCCCTGATCATAAATTGAACCCACAATGTTTTGGTGTATGAGATGATGCTCAAAACTACTGAACCACCTGGCCTGGGCCAAGAAGAGCCAATTTTCCAGGTGGAGTTTGAAAGCAGAGAAAGACTAATACATGTCTTAGAGCAAAGCAGTTAGTTAGACAGTGGGAATACCCTCTTATCAGCCTTTTTGTTCTATTCAGGCCTTCATCTGATTGGTTGAGGCCCACCTACATTAGGGCTAGCAACCTGCTTTACTCAGTCTATGAATTCAAATGTTTGAAAAAAATTTTTTATATGTATTTATTTTTCACCAAGTCACACTTGAGAGAAACATCAATGTGAGAAACGTCAATTGGTTGCCTCTCAGACACACCTTGATTGAGGACTGAACCTGCAACCTACACATGTGCCCTAACCAGGAATTGAACTGGTGACCCTTTGCTTTGCAGGATGATCCCAACCAACTGAGCCATACCAGTCAGGACCCAATTCACATGTTAATCTCATCTAGAAATAATCGTGCGGACACACACACACAGTGATGTTCAGCGAAATGTCTAAGCACCCCATGGCCCAATTATGTTAACATGTAAAATTAAGGGATCATGATAAGCTCCCATGTAAGGACACATAGACATCACACTGTCCATATGGAATTGCAAAGGGTTTAAATGAAACCTGGTTCTGCCAGCCAATGGCATATCGCCTTGGCTTTATGAGAGCTGGCTAAAGTACACTGACAGATTAAAGAGAGGGTCAGTCTCACCACACTGGGGAAGGGGAGAGAGGGGATGCTTCCCTGCCCCAATTTCAAGCCAGCCGAGAGGGGCTTTAAGAAAACACTTTGAGGGCTTCACATATGTTACCAGGAGTTTGGGGAACAGAGGAATTAGTATTAGACACAAGTCTGGAACTCTCCCTGCCTGTAGCAGAGTACAGATGGGTCTACAAATAGGAGCGACAGGACAATGATTTAAGTGTTTGCTGTGGGCCAGGCATGGGCCCTTTGGAGGGACCTGGGCTTGGGTGGGGGAGCAGATTCCTAAAAGGGACCCTGTCTAAGAGGTATCCTCAGCGGAAGGGTGAACTGTTAGAAGCCAGGAGCTTGAGTGGTAGTCATGATTGCCTGGCTGGAAAGGCCTAAATCAAGAGAACTCAAGATGGAGAGGGGACTCCAGAGAGCTCACAAAGTCACATTTGAGAGAAAACAATTAACATGGACATATGCTAGATCTAGAGGTCAAGTGAGACCTTATTTCTTTTGCTTGCTTTGGGTGCTTAAGCCTGGAAGGGCCCCGAACAGCAGCTAATGAGTCAGAGAAGAGCATGGAGTAAAGAAACAGGAGGAGCTTATCATGATCCCTGATAAGCTTCTATCCCTCAGGCTTCTATACCTAAATAGGCCCAAGTTACTTCCTGGGAGAAATCCTACAGGAATGAGAATCTGGAGCTGTGGATTAGTCTGGGCTGGGATTCTTGTTAACTGAAGGGATCAGAAAAGCCGTGGGAACTGTCTGATACTTCGTGCAGGGATGGTGAAGATGAGGACTGCAGAGCACATTTCCTGGGTAAATGGTAGGAAAGAACAAAGTTGTTTGTTTGCGTCCTCCTGGCAATGGAATGATATCTTCAGTGTCCTGCAAAATAAAAAAAACAACTGTCATTCTAGAAATGTGTACCCAGCAAAAATATCCTGCAAGAATACAGAAAAATGTTTTCAGACCAGTAAAAACAGTGTTTGCCGCCAAAAAACCTGCGTTAAAGAAAATAACTAAAAATTGCACTTCAGGCAGAAGGAAAATGATCCCAGATGGCCAGTCAGGGAGTCGAGAAGAAATGAAGAGCAAAGAAAATAGAAAATATATCCAAATAAGTAAGCAACTGTAGGTTTTCCCACTAAATGTGGAATGCAAGCTTAATCAGTTATAAAATAGCATTAAGAGGAAGGTTGACTGGGGAACTGCGGCAAATGGTGTCTGGCTTGCAGTTAATGATATCTAGTAGTTTAGTGAGGTTTAGGGGTGATGTCTTGAGGGAACTAACTAGAAAGTCTTTAAGGACTCTTTTAAGGAGAACATAAGTGCTGGAAGTTAACCCAGAGATCAATATTTCAATCTCATTGTACAGCTGAGGAAACTGAGGCCCACGGAGGTCATGCGGCTACTTGGTAGTTAAAGCAGGCCAGGTCCCAGGTGCCCAGATTTCTCACTAGGGCACTTTCAACTTATAAAAGCTCATCGTTTTAGGCATATAGGTTGAAATATTCCCATCTTCATGCACTCACATTGATATCCCACTCAGCCATGTTTTTTCTTTCTCATCCAACTTACAAAAACCTTTTAGGAGTTTAGCAACAATGATTTATCATTCTTAGAAATGTGGAGAATTCATGGGGCACCCCATGTCCTGCTCAGTTATGCAAGCATTAAGTGAGACCCATCTGGTCATAGACCCTTTGACAGGAATAGTGTAAATGATAGACTATTGAGCATTTAATATATAGAACTCTGTCCTAAGCTCATTATAGTTAGTAACCCATTTAATCCTCAAAACAACTCTGTGATTATTACCATTTTATTTTTTAAAAAGAGTTTGTTTATTTTTAGAGAGAGGAAGAGAGGGAGAAAGAGGGAGAGAAACATCGTGTGGTTGCCTCTCATGCGCCCCCTACTGGGGACCTGGCCTGCAACCCAGGCACGTGCCCTAGACTGGGAATCGAACTGGTGACTCTTTGGTTTGTTTGCAGGCCAGCACTCAATCCACTGAGCCACATCAGCCAGGGCAGTTATTGCCATTTTAAAAATGAAAAAGCAGGTACCTGCCTAGATGTTAAGACAATGCGTGGTTTCAAATCCAGGAGACCTGGCTAGAGAGCCCACGTTCTTAACCCCACACTGGTACTTCACCAAATACTGGGTACCTGCTAAGTGCCAGACACTGTGCTAGGCACTGGGGATATTGAATAAAATACCTACTCATGGGAAACTTATGGTTTAGTGAAAGTAATGGTCATATAAACAAGAAATAATGTCACTGACAAGCGCGCCAATAAAAAATGTGTAGAATGATGTGGAATACAAAAAGAGACCCAGATGAGCTGGGAAAGGCTTCAAGGAAGAACTGCCGTCTTAACTAACCTTTAAGGACTGAGTTAGAGTGTAAAAGACAGTGGGACTGTGTCCAGTGAGAGCCTGGAACAGGACCAGCCCAAGAGATACTCTGTTCAGGGAATGCCAGAAAGCTGGGTGTGGCTAGAGCACCGAGTGTGTGTTGGAGATGGGGGCGGGGCGATGGGGTGGGGAGTGAAATGGCATTTGGAGCCAAAATTGCGAAGGTTTCTTTACATCTGTTAAGTAACTGGAATTTTGTTTTGTGGGGATCAGAAGAATGACATGATGTGTTTTACCAAAAAGAACCTGGACAGTGAAGAGGACACAATCATGCAACAGGCGTTAGCTGAACAAGACCCTATGCAAAGTGACCAGATATGACCTCTGGTCTTGGGAAGCCTGCAGAGGTCCTGAAAGGGGTGTCTACCAAAACCTTGTATTTCAAGGAGGCCAATATTGAGTCCACATAAGTTCTCCCAAGTGCTTCAAAAGATGTAAGTTGCAGAGACCAATAAGGAAGCTATTGTCATGCATTAGAGAGAATTCTCTTTAAGGAACCTGCGCTGCTTTTCTCTCATGTTCCTGTATTTGCTCCTTCTGTTACTGGACAGGGGCCTGGCCCTGAGCGAGTCTGCCTGGGGCCAGCTGTGGTATGTGGGTTCTTGACTTCCTGTAGGAAAGGTTTCACAGCATGAGTCCAAGTGACTACGAGGATACATCTATTAAAGTCGGAGACAGTGAAACAAGGAAGGGCTTAGCATAGAAGCAGCAACAGGAGAGCCTGGGCTGGGTTGCCTGAGCTCACTGGGAAGTCAGAGGAAAGGGGGTCATACAGACAGGTTCAGGGTCTAGGAGACCCGTGCCTGGGAAGAAAGAAGTGGGGCTTGCGGGTGGCGGGGGGGGGGGCGGGGGGGAGCGGAAAGGAGTGGTGCAGGCTGCTCCCCAGAGGGAGAGCACACACTCACCAGGTCCTTTTTCTTGAGGCTTTTCTCTCTCTTGCAGGTGGGAATCTTAGGGGAGGTCTCAGAGGAGGGTTTAGTAGAATATTCATCAGTTTCTCAGATGTGCCCTTTCAGGGTCATGGTCTCCTCTGATTGGTCAATGACAGGGCAGGGGTCTTTAGTCATTGCAGTTAGTTCTGGCATGGCCCACCTGGTTTTGCTGCCTTTCTGGGCCTGGAGCCGAAATACACCTGAGGCCTCAGACATTGTCTCCAGGGAGGAAAGGCCAGGGGAGGAGAGGTCACCCTGGAGGAAAGGTTCTTGTGATCCCAGCTTTGCCCCCCTGCCAGGGCCTTGGGGCCTCTGCCTGGTGACAGTCTGTACCTGGCTGTAACTTGCTCAGCCACAGTGTTCAGCTGCCTGTCTCAGTTTCCCTATTCCACTTGTCAAGGAGTTTTCCTAGTTTCTTACTATCCTGTCTCAGTTCTTATTGTAAATTCATCAGCTTGCTTCACATTGAAGTGATAAGTGCTATTGGAAATGGCCATAATCTCCCCCACCACTTTCTGCAAAAAGAGCCATCTCTTGGTTTTGGCTGTGGTGTTTTGAAGATTTGACGCATTACACATCAGTTTCATCTCTCAGCTCCTTTCCTTAGACTCAGTGCCACTCTTCTGCACCCCAAATTTTTATCTAAATGCAGTGGAAGGAGTCTTCCATGAAAAGGGAGGGGAAATAAGACTTCCAAACTGTCAGCCCCAGTGCCTTGAAAAGGCACAAAGAGCCGGAGCTCTCTTCCAGTGAAACAAAATAGCACAGGGGGAGCAGGGGCTTGCTGTCTCACCCCGGTGTCCAGCTCTTGTGCATTATTGTCTTAGTGCTTTTGCAATAACTGCTTACTTTGAAGCAATGTGGGTTTCTTAGGGGACTGCAGCCCACATTTGAAATGTTCTTCCTGTGAGAAATTATGCATTTGATTTAGCATATTTTGAGGAAAGCTTGCCTGTCCAGGTGGGGGAACCAGGACGTTATTTCAACAGGTAGATCTTTAGGGGCAGAGGTGGCCCTGGCCCATCTCAGGTACTTCCTGCCTACAGGTCTGTCAGCAGGTCCATGGCTCGTTTCCCTGGCTTTTTGTTCTGGGCATTCCAAAGCTCATCTGTAGGTAATACTTATCATTTCCTTCATCCTCCCAACCCAGGGGACTGCTTCAGAGTCAGCCTTCATCCTTGGATGAATGTTTATACATAATTAATTATTGGTGGAATGAACGAATTCCTTCTCAGTTTCCTCTGCCACCTCTCACTGTGCTTGGTGGCTTATTTATTTAGTGGTTATCTTATCTCTCGGAATGCTACAGTCAGAGAACGAGGCCCAAGGGAGGGCTCTGTGATGTGGGACCTGATACGAGGTGCCACCTGGTAGCTCTTATCGCTACTTCCCATCTCCTGCACCTCCTGTGTGGCCCGCCCCCTTGTCATGACGCACATGTTTGTCTTTATCATCCTCCAGCCTTTCTTTCAGAATCTGCAGCAGACATCTGATTCTGTTCTTTTGGTCCAGAATCCCTCCCCACTTTTGGGGGGACATCACCCCAGTTCTTTGTGATTTTCCTTTGGGGAACACCCCTCTTCCTTGGGAGCTGCCTTGTCGAGAGACTGTCAGTCTAGGTGTGTTGTCTTCAGGTCGGGAAGTGAGCATGTGACCCGGGCTGAGCCCATGAGTCTATGTCTGGGTAATGGGGTTCTGAGAGGAGTAACACAAGACCTGGGAAGTGGCTGGGGCACATTCGTTCTGGCAGGGGTGACTGTCCCTTCATGCCCACTCCCTGGATCTGTGGCACTTCCCTTGTTCCTGCCCTTCTCAAGGCCCAGTTGTTCAACCTTTCTTCTGACGCTACAACATCTGCTTCCAATAACTTAGTTTTTTCTGAAGTAAGCCCAACCGCGTCACTTGTTTGTGATCAAAGCCCCTGCAAAGGCCATCTGTAGTGCCCTCCTTGCCACTCCCCTGCTTAAAGATCCTGGGCTGCATACTTCTGTGAGAATAAGACCCAGGCTCCAACCACAGCCAGCAGGCTCTGCTGCTCCGGCCCTTGGTGCTCTCTCCACCCCACCTTCTCTCTTCCACCTCGCTCGCCTCTCTTCCTTCCTGGAGTGTTCCACTTGCTGTCACGTGGGGAGTTCACACACGTGCTGCCTCTGCCCGCGGGGCTCTCGGCGTTGCCCTCCATGACCTTCCCAACCCTAGCCCCCAGTTAGGGGCTGTCTCCACACTTCTGGTTCTTTCTCATTGTAACACTTAGCTCAGTCTGTAATGACATGTCCATGTGTGGCTTATTTGATCACCATTTGTCTCTTTCACCAGCTGATAAGTCTGTGAGGATAAGAACTTTATTTTTGTCCCTGTCTGTATTCTAGTATTCAGCACAGCACTTGCTATGTCATAGAGTCCAAAACATTTTTGTGGAAGGAAAACGTAAAAAAAAAGTGCAATCTGACCTTGTCCGACCACCTGAGATTTGAACTCTGCCCCCAGTCTTCCTCTCAGGATGTCTGAATTTCTCCTGTTCTCTCTGGGCTCAGGTTCATTCTGGGCAGCGGCAACTGGGGAGGCTTCATCAAACACATGAACATCGTCTTTGCTAACACGCCTTTCCTCGGTTCTGCTTTCCCTGCTGAATGTCTACCTTATACCACTGATTACGTTCTCCTATGGACGCCCATTTCATGTAGGATTATCAGCCTTGACGGCGGGAACCGGGGGAGTGAAGATGAGTTCTTATTCTGGTTCTGTGCAGCTGGGCGGACATTAGCTAATTCATTTAATCTTGTTAAATCTTAGTTTCCTCATCTTGAAAATGAGGATAATATCTGTTCCACTATATAATACCTGGTGGAGGTGAGAATGTGGAGAGAGAATGAATGTCTAAGCACTTGGGAAAATTGCTAAGTGGATTTAAAGTGCGAGAAATATTTATCATTACCGTATACATTTCTGATTTCCATGATACTATTTTGTCTCTTATAGGCATTCTCCAACTGCTGCAATGCCTTCATCTACTTGCTTTTATTTCATCTAGTAAATGAAGTAAGATGTGCTACTTACTAGTCACCACTGAGTGCCCGCCGTGAGCCAGGCACAGCGCTGAGGGCTTCACGTGTGGTGTTTCATTTACTACTCGTGAGACAGGCATTAATTTTCCTCATTGGACTGAAAACTGGGGCCAGCAGAGGTTGAACAACTCATTCAGGGTCACATGGTTTACCAAAATCTGAGCCCACCCACACCAAGGCCAGTGATTTTCACTAGGACCCATGGGGCCCCGACTGCAAACCCTTTGGGTGGCCGCCCAAAGGTCATGCTGTGCTAAGTGCCTGCCACGCTCTGGGCACCCTGTTGGCTGAGGGACTCACTCCCTTTCATTTACCGTTTACCACGTCAGCAGCATTTCACAAAGAAGCGGAAGCTTAGTGAGGCAACCTGGGTAGCCTACGGAAAGTTGCAACAGGACACTTTCTACTGTAATACCACAATACCTAGAAGAACACTGGAGACTGTGTAAAAATCATATCTTGAAAGACAATGGAGAGCAGTGGAAACAATGAGTAGGAGGGGAACTAAACTAGAGAAGGCAGATCCTTTTCTAGGCCAATCTATCCCTGTTCATTTTCTTCCCTGAGGCTATTTGACTTTTCTGAGCGTGGATGTGGACTTGACCTAGGGAAATAGGAACCACAGAGGTTGTGGTTGTCTGGCAGGACACAAGAGAAACCAGAAGAGCCCCAAAGGCTAGGCTGGTTTTCCCCAGGGACGTTTGCCCAGCTCTGGGGAAGCTGATAAGAAGGCTCACCTGGGATCTAACGCTCACTAAATCTGGGCCTGTGCTGCTTGCATCACAGGCCAGTTTTGTTTTGAGTTTCTTTTCTGGGACCTTCGGGGCCCTAGGGATCATTTCCACTTCTTCAAGCCTTTGGCATCCAAACTCTACAGGAATGGTGTCTGGGTTTTCTTCCACCAAGTAGCTTTTTGCAGACATTGGCGCCCCCTGCTGTCGAAGAGCTAAGCTTTGCAAGCACTGGAACCTGCCTTTAGTTTTGTTTGTCCTGACAATGTTCTCCGAAAAATCTGGGCTTTAACCTGGAGGTCAATTCCAACGTCTGAGATTTTGTCTTCCCGGTCTCCTCTGCCCCTGAGTGTTAACCGTCTAGATGAGCAGACGCCTGCGGCTGCCAAGTCCTCGTCTGTAAAATGGGGTCAAGCGTGGTGTTTGTGCATGAAGCGAGGCAGTGCAGAAAGTTCTAAGTAGGGCCTGCTCTACAGTTGGTGCTTGGTAAATAGTTGTAATAGCAGTGGGGATGGTTGTTAAGGTCCCTTTGGAGCTCCTCAGAGCAGGCAGCACTGGGTCTTTCTCCGCAGTGACGACAGCTGCTCTGACTCCAGATGTTCTGGGATACTCAGAAGTTCTCAATCCTCTGCACAGTAGCCATGTGTCCAAAACTGAGGAAGAAAGGAGGAAGAGGAAGGCCTGGGCTGGGCAAGGTAAGTGGCAGGAAGTGAGCTGGTTAGTGTTGGCAATTCTCAAGCCTCAGGCCTGTGGAAGTGGAGGTTGCTCAAGCTGTCTGAAAAACGGCCTTTCTGCAGGGTGCACCTTGGACCCTTCTTAGCAGATGAAACCGCTGGCCTCCCTGAGGTGGAGGTGCTCTGAGTTAGCTGATCTGCAGGTTGAATGGAGGACAGTGGTTAGATATTTCAAAATAGTTCCTGACGTGGTGAACTACCTTCTTGTCTCACTATGTGGGCCTGGTGTGGTGGGTGTTGGGGAGTCCTGGGTGTGAGGGGGTGGAAGCCTGCCTGGGGGCTTCCTGGCGCCGGCCTCTAAGGGAGAGGCAGCTTTGCTTTGGGACTCAGTTGCCCGGCTTCGCAGGCGCTCAGACCTTCAGAATCTGCGGCTGCAGCCCTGGATTGTGCCCGTTTCCTGTTTTGCAGCTTCTCCAGCTCTCAGGTTCCAGTCTTAGCAGCGCCCCTAGCAGCAGCGGTCTCCGAGGTTTCTTTCCTGGCAACAGAGAAGCTGTCCCATCAGTCTTCACTTTGAAAGCACACACTGTCCCTTGGGCACCCATCTGCATTCCCCCAGATCTTGGCACTGCTGTGGGCCTGCCCATGGTCCTCTTGCTCAGTGTACTTTGCCTCAGCTCTGGCTTGAGTGGACACAGCTGGCCGCACAGCGCCTGGACTTCTGTCTCTGGGTCCCAAACTGCCTACCACACAGGGGGGCACTGGGGAGCAGCCTGCAGTGATGTGTCAAGAGTCTGAGGCAGTCCAGATGACCGGGGCATTCCCAGGCAGCCCACAGACCCAGCAGGGTCTTGCTCGTTCTGGGCCACCCGTTACTTTGTGTCCCCTCGACAGCATGACTCTTGGCTTTGAAATTGCTGCCTGCTTGCATGTTGCCACATGCATGGACTTAGGTTTGGGCCTTGTGATATTGTTCTGTTCTTGGGTTACTAGATAAAATGCAAGATGTTCAGTTAAGTTGAAATTGCAGATAGACAAGGAATCATTTTTATAGTTTAGGTATGCACCAAATATTACATGGGACTAAAAAAAAAAAGATTCCTTGTCTATCTGAAATTGAAGTTTAACTGGATGTCCTGTGTTTTCATTTGCCAAATCTGGTAACCTTATGCTGGGTCTGCCCATCAGGGACCCCCCAAACCAACAAACTTTCTGGGGGAAGCTTCTGACCTGACAACAGGGACCGCACCACCCTTTACATTAAGAGAGTTGTCGCCCATGATTTCTTCTTTAGATTGGACTCGAAGGCAGGATTGTGCCTTCTTCCTCCCACCCCTTACTTCAGATGCGCTGGGTAAGCCCTGCAAGGGCCAGTGGGCTCAGCACATTGTGAACCATGTGGGGGTGGGCCCGCTTTCCCAGAGAGTTACTCAGTGGGACTGTCTGCCTGCTTGGGGGACCACGTTTCCTGAGATGGTGATGGGCTGGTGAGCAGCAGGGAAACCTTGAGAGGAAGGTCCCACGAACACGGGCCTGGATGCCTGCTGGCTGGGGGTTTGCCCCGAGCTAAGTGGGCTTCCTCTGGATGTCTCACGCCATCTTGCAGGACATGGTGGTTCATTTAATACTTTTCTGCAGCATGTGATACAGGGTATAGGGCAGTCCCGGACCATGGTCTCTGCCTGGTGGCCTTTCAATGTCCTGGCCTATGCTCCATCTCAGAACTAGAGGGCCAATTACTTTGTCATGTACACGAGGGGAGATAATTTGACAAGAATCCACTCTCATGCTCTCATCTAGTGCTCAGCATGAGGCTGTCTCTCTGGGGTGTTGGGGAGGGGGGTGCGGAGGAGGATGACCGGAGGCAGGAGGTTTTCCCACGCCCCGAGCTCCGATGGCAGTTCTGCTTATTGCTTCTCTTCTTAGAAGAGATGACAGAAAGTGTCAAAGCCAAATATTTACTGGAGGCAAAGTCTGAACACTTCAAATAAGATTTAGTGACTCATCCGGTGCAGGGGAACTCGGGACCTGAGAATCCCTGGAGGTTATACACTGACAGCCCGGTTAATCCTAGGAAGGCGGACAGGGACGTCTTCTGGTGTTCATGTTTTGAAGTTTCTCCTTTTCTCCTCCTCACAGGAAAAGTAGGTTTTATCCTTGGGCTGTGAAGCCAAGGAGGCTTCTGGAAGCCTGTGATCAGTGACTGACAACTTCAAGGTCTGAACACTAGTGATAGAAACTTCTGGGCTCAAACAACCCCATTACCTTCTCCGTCCCCTGCCCTTTGCTGTTTGCTTGTTTCCAGGAACCCATGTCACCTTGCACATCACACCAACAAGGTTCCCTTAGAGATACAGAGGTCACCCCATCTGTCCCCTGCCTCCACGGAGCCCATCCGAAAGGGGGCTTCTTTCTTTAAAAGAGCAGCTCCTTTTGCATTAGCTTGAGTTCCTAGTATTGGGTTGGCCTAAAAGACCATTCAATTTTTCTGTGAAATATGAGACATATTTTTCATTTTCACGAGTAACTTTATTGATTTGGATATTTTGAGTATGCCGGCAATCTCTTGCTATTGGCTTCTAGTGGGTAGAGGCCAGGGCTCTGCTAAACATCTTCCAGTGCATAAGACAGCCCTGCAGCAAGGAATTATTTGGCCAAAATGTCAATAGTGCCAAGAAACTCTGCAAACCACTTTTGACACATTCGATCGGTTACAGAAACTTCTCCATACACTGCACAAATCTTTTTTTGCATTTCAGTTGTATTTTTACCTTTCTCAAAATAATAAAGCATACTACGCCAGAAAATGTTGCATGTTTTCTTCCATTTTCAATATGAAAATGGCTGCACAAAAATTCACCAATTTTGATGTTTTTAAAATATGCATGCTGATATGACAGCTGTCACAATGCATTCTAACAAAATTGTTTTGAATGACATTAAATACAACTAAACGCTACTAGAGCCATCGTACGGAAAAAACCCAAACCAACTTTTTGGCCAACCCAATACATTACCCCCACCCCCAATATTATCCTTTTGCTGCATTTCAAATCCTAAGTGCCCCTCAGAATCTTCTGTTGGGACTTGTCCAGTTCTTCTGGCAGGGGAGGGCTACTGCTGCCAGTTGGTATTTCTAACTGGAGCCCCTTCCCTTGGGCTCTTTTCCACTCTCCCCCACCTCTTGTCCACCTGGCAACTCTTAGGGAGTGATTGATGGCATCTCTCATTGCGTTGCTGGAGGGAGAAGGTGGAGAGGCTGAATGAAAGAGAAGGGCCTGGGCCTGGGGTGGGTGGGCTTATCTCTCTGGAGGGGCCCGGAGGTCCGTTGTAATATCTTGACTTTCATGCACAGGTCTCTGTGTGGTCAATAAAGTAAGTTTTTAGTTAAAAGGAATGTTTTAGAAAGAACCGACTCCCAGGATTGATGCCCTGGTGTGAGAAGAATAGTTTAATCTTAAACAAGGCATAAAAAGAATTTGCCACAACAGCGATTATATTAAAATAAAGAATTTCTATTTATTAGACCTCTTAAAGACAGGTTGCACACTGGGAGAAGATATTTGCATATAACTTGCAAAGGATCAGTCTCAAGATTATACAGACAGGACTTCTATAATTCAATAAAGAGAGGGCAACTCAACAGAAATATGGATAAATGACACAAACAGGTGTTTCACAGGAAAGGAAACATTGTAGCTAATAAACACACGAAAAGGTATTGAACCTCTCATTATCAAGGAAACAAATTCAGACAAGTTAATGTTTATCCATTTAATTGGTAAATATTGCAGTCTATCAATATGAGGCACTGGAAAAGATATAGCCATTCATTCACTTAAGAAAAATTCATCCAGCCCAACTTTGCAGCAGGCACTCTTTTAGATGCTCAGGATATAGCAGAGAATAAAAAGATGAAAAAAACACCGGGTTGTGTGGTGGTTTGCACTCTTCTGGGAGGAGATGGGCGCACAGCAGTAAGTATAAGATTAACTAGTTATATAGGATGCAGGCAAAGGAGATACGGAGGAGGGCAAGGACAGCTGAGCATGATGGGAGGGATGGTGCGGTAATTTTCAATATAAGGGGAGCAGGTCAGGGTACACCTCACTGAGAAAGTGGCATTTGAGAGAGATGTGAAGGGCAGAATTGTGCGGCTGCCTGCGGGGAGAGCCTTCCAGGCCCAGGGCAGAGCCGGTGTAAGAGCCGGGAGGTCAAGGGGATTTCTTACACCTTGTTGATGGAATGTAACCTAGTACCACTTCTTTGAAAACCAATTTGGCATTATCTCGTAAATTTACACAGCGATTCTACTCCTAAGTATATACACCAAAAACACTCTCAGACGTGCACCAGTGGAGCCATGTAAGAATGTTCATAGCAACGATGCCCACAAGAGCAAAAAAAATTTAATAACTCAAGTGTCCAGGTATAGGGCTCTAAACCGTGCTGTCTAGACACATGTTCCGGTTGTCTATTGCAGTATAACAAATCACCTGCAAACTTAGTGGCTTAAAACAGTAAGAATAATTTCATTATATTTCATGGGTTGGAAATTTGATAGGTCATAGAAGGGAAGGCTTGTCTCTCTGCAACATCTGGGAAGACTTGAAGAGCGGGAGGTGACTCAACAGCTGGGCTCTAGAATTGTCTGGAGATGTCAGAAGTCATATGGTTTGTGGCGGATGCTGGCTATTGGCTAGCACATCAACTGAGTTGTTGGCCAGAAAACCTACATATTGCCTCTCCCTGTGGGATAGTTTGGACTTTCTCAGAGCACAGTGGCTGGGTTTGAGCATGTGTCCTTGAAGAGCAAGGCAACAGTGCACAGGCTTTTTATGATTTAACCTTGAAAATTACAGTGTCACTTCTGTCTTACCATATTGGTGGAAGCAGACACAAAGGTTCTTTTAGTTAAGGGGAAGGGACAAAGACACCACTTCGCAATGCCAAGCATATCGAGATAACATCGTAAGAAGAGCATATGGGATGTGAGGTACTGTTGTCACTATCTTTGAAAAACACCATCTGCTACAGTCCCCCCTCAGGCCACAATAATTTACATCCCCCTTATATGCCAACCACACTCATTCCTTCCCCCAGGCTTCCAAGTCTTGTTTCATTACAGCATCAGCTTAAGGTTCATGATCTCGTAGTTTAAATCAGGTTCAAATGAATGAGGCTATGCACGTGTGGTCCTCGAAGACCAACTCGAGTGTATTCCTCTTGATCTGAAGAACTGTGAACTAAAGGGATACGTTTTATGCTCCCCGCATAGCCAACATACAATGGTGGGTTTATTCAGAGGAGGAAAATGTGGCATATAGTGGTGACTGCTCTGTAGGAATTCTGAAATCTACCTGGACTCATATTGGAAGTCTGTTCCATAATTTCATCTCAATTCTACTCCCTGCGAGTTGTTCTATGTGCCTCTGCATTCTCCCCTCTGGGCTCTTGGAATTTTGGTTTTACCTTCTGGAGGAAAGGGGTAGGATGCTGTGAGTCTGAGAGAATGACAAGATGGGCAGAGTTGAGAGTAGGTGACCAGCAAGGCATCTCCGAGGAAGGGACATGTGACCCAAGACCAAAATGGGGGAGAAGGCAGCCAAGTGAGGCATGGAGTGAAGCGCATTCTGGGTGGAGGGAGCAGCATGTGCAAAGCTGCGATGCAGAAAATGATAATAATGGAAATACATTACATGCCAGGTATTTTTAAAAGTAATCTTCACCACAGTCCTGTGAAGCAGGTACTGTTATCACAGGGCCACAGTTCTCACCTGGGAGGAGGCCCTCGAAGCTGGAGCTTTGGGTAAGGACAGTAATGGCAGGGGACGGGGCTGGAGTCGCGTGGAGGGCTCGGGTCCTGTCCAGCCTCGTAGGCCATGGAAGAGGAGTTTGAGTTTTATTTTATGTGCCATGAGAAGCTAATGAAAATATTTCACCAGGAGAGTGCATGATACAATGTACATGTAAAAATAAGCAGTGATGAACCTTGTTTTTATAAAAAAATTATCTTTTATGATTAGGTTTTGTTTTATTTGCAATCAGCTTTCATTTTCTAAAACCTGCATGTTGTTCATTTGGAAAACACAGACGTAGAAAATGAAAAGTACCTCTAATCTCAACCCATTGCAGACAATAGATAATCATTGTTAACCTTGGAATATAGTAACCTTGACATGTAGTTTTCCAGTCATTGATAAATATTTACATTATATCATAACCGGAATGACCACACTGGACTCATTATTTTGTCCACCAGTACCTAAGGAAATTATAGTGTTATGTGATAGTTTTGTGCCAAGGTTTTATAGGATAAAATGGACATTGGTGGGGAGGAAAGAACCAGAGGCATGGGGTGGGGGGCGGAAAGAAGCCCGTTGAGTTCCAGGGGAGTTGGCCAGCAGAATAGGCTGTGTCTGGGGCACGGGTTTAGGTTGTCGCTCGGGAAGGCTATGTTTGAGCCACATGTGGGCTTGCTGAAGATCCCACTTTCTCTGAGTGCTTCAGGGGACTGGCATCTCTTCTTTCCCTGCAGGCCTTAGCCACGAAAACCAGCTCTCCTGTGCAGCTCCCAAAGGGGAGAGATTGTCCAGTGCTGCTCCGCGGGCCTCTCTCACCCTCTTCTCCCCATCGCCACTGGGCCGTAATCCCAGCGCAGGAGGATGGGCAAGCCATGCGTCTCAGCCGACCTCACCTGTTCATAGTTGCCAGCGCGCCAGTATCGCAGTGAGTACTTTTTTTATGTGTCATTTTAACTCATCCTTCATACAGTTCTTTGAGATAACTCCTATTACCCTTTTTACTGGTGGAGAAACTGAAGCTCAGGGACAAAACAACAGCTAGAAAGTGGCAGAGCCACGTGAACGTCAATGTGAGGCCTGGAATTCACGTGTTTAATCACTTTTTCATACACCTCGTGTCCCCTCAAAACCCTCTGTCGTCGTCGTTCTGGTTTGTTGGGCTGGGCTGCGTAGGAGCATGGTCAGTGGTGAAGCCAGCCAGCCCTAACGCTGGGGGTATTAAGATATATAAGTAAGGGGTAAGTGCTTGGCGGGCAGATCGATCAGGGGGAGAAAGCTGGTTTGGGGGAAAGCAGGGCTACCTGCTTTAAGATCAGGTCTGAACACCTGAATCCTCACATTCACTGGGGCCCCTGCCACAGCTGGATCAGGTTGGAGTGACGTTCCCAAAGCCAGCTGGGAAAATCCCCAGGCTGCCAGGCCACCAGCTGCTGCCCCTCCCTTTCATTCATGGAAAAGTACAGGCAGCGCAGGAGCCTGAAAGCCTTCAGGCAAATGCCTGGCTGCTCTGTGGACTCACAATGGCAAGTGCTGACTCGTTTGTCCTTGGTCCAGGGATGGAGGAAAATAGTTTCCCAAAAAAAGCATTAAAAAAAAATGTGGAACATATCCACAACCCAAATGTCTGCACAGAGTGGGGGCGGGAAGTCTTCTAGACGGGGCTTGCATCGGAAGATTCCGCTTGCGAAGAGTCAGGGAAGGAATGTGAAACCCTATCAGCCCAGGAGGAGAAACGCATGTGTGCCTTTCACTTTCTGCCCGCTCTTGTCAGGGGCCAAGAACCTGATCGTGCCAGGGAGTCTCAGCTTCCTGACAGGCAGGGTTCAGCATGTGGGCACGTGCTGGCCTTCCGTCTGGAACACACATCTATCGCCTTGTGGACGCTGGGGTTGTCCGAGCCTCCCAGCGCCAATTTACTGTTATCTGCCCCTCACTTCCTGTTTTGTCCTTGCGCACAGTTTTACCTATGCTCTCATTTGACACTAGCAGCAAACGACATCCTGCTGGGCCTACTGTGCAAAAGGAGACTCAGGCAGGGAGGGAAGATGTGTGCCTAGGGCCACACAGACCTCGGTCATCTGTGACTCCAGGGTCCGCACAGCCTGCCCCACAGCCTTGCGCCTGAGACGCGCTGTGGGTCCTTGCCATCGTTATCTTAGATGCAGGATGCGCTGGGGAGTGAGTGCTCTGGAGTCAGGAGCCTGGCTTTCTGTGGCACTGTGCCTGGGCCATAGCTGGCTTCCAGATTGTGTAAAAGAATGAATGCATGACCTTGGGCAAGTCACTGCCCCTCCTCTGTGCCTCAGTTTCCCCATCTGCACAATGCAAGTGTGGAACTGGATGACCTCTGAAGTCTAAGTCCTTTCCCATTCTAGAGTTTTGAGGGGCTAGACTTTCAGATCAAACCCGAACTTCCTCACCCCTGTCAATGAGGCCACCACCTTCTCAGTCCATTCGGCCATGTTTTCCTCTACAGACTGTTTGCCATGACCTTTCTGTACCCACCTTGTCCTGGTGACGTGACCTTTCCATACCCGCCTTGCTTTGGTGACGTGAGTCTATAAGGTGAAGGCCTGCGTTTGCCTCTGTGTCTCTACACAGAGCCCAGGCCAGTAGCCCCCGTCAGGCACTTGGCAAGCCTCTGTGCCCTTGCATGGCCCAGCCTTGGGAGGGCAGAGTGAGGCCGGGGTTTGGGTGAGGGAGTGAGAAGTGTGGGTGACAGTCACGTGTGTAGGAGAATCATGGTCTCAGAGCTGAGGTGGGCATGCAAGGGTCAGGGTGAGGTTTCTGACCAGGACAAGGAAATGCTGTGACTCTGCCACCCTGGACCAGCTGTCTTTGGATCTAGATCGAATGTTTGGGGGAAGGGTGTGGCGGTGTGCTTCCTTTTGATAGTCTTAGATGACGCGGTGTCCCTTGACTGGACTAATGGTGTGGGGCATAAAAGGGGCAGGAGGGGGATTCTGATAGATGTCAAGGAGCTGAGCCCTTGAAGCACCTGGTGTGCTCGAGGGGGTTGGAAGGGTTGTTTTTCACATCCTGCGAGTGGCTGAGCCTCTGCTGGAGGTTCTGTGGACATGGCTCCTCTGCGTGGGGTGGGGGCAGGTGGAGCTGACCTGGGAAGGGAGGACTGGCACCGGGGGTCGGGCGGGGCTGCGTCTCTGCGGGAAGGGGCCTACCTCTGGCTGTGTGAAGATGGCGGAAAGGCGTGGGGTGGTGCCGTGTCTCCGGGCTTCCCCAGCCCAGCCACCATGTTGAAATTCAGTTTATTGAGTTTACAGTAAAGGTTTTATGGGGCTTTCCTGGAAGCCTCTCATGATGGAAACTCTTGTGCTGGCAGTTTGGTGGCTGGTGTCTTGTTTGCTTAGGAGAGGTTGAGTCAGGCCCTGTCTTGATGGAAATTTCCTCTGCCTGGGTCACTCGAGGGGAGCAGGCTTGGGGCCCAGTGGGCCTGCCAGGTTCTTGGAGGGGTGGTTGTCCTGTGGCTTGGTCCCGAATGGACCCTCACTGTCTTCTTCTCTGTCCATCCTCTGTCGGTTCCAAACACCTCAGGGGAAGCTGTGGTAAAAAGTTACCCTCGTTATTCAAGCCATTTTCATTATTTTCCACATATTTGGGAGGCATGAGGTGTTGGTCTCCTGAGCCAAAACAAGCCAACTCCACAAAAATGGACCCGCTGATTATAAACAGCAGGAACACACAGCACGCAGCCACATCTGGCTCGGGAGCCTCCCCCGGGCATGAAGCGCCACCAGCCGCCCCTCAGAAGCTCCTTCGATTTTCCCAACATCCTCTTGGATCCCACTTCGCAGCTTCCTCTCCGCCAGGCTCACGTTCCGACCTCAGGACACCTGCTTCCTTGGGGAGGAGAGCAGGGCTTGGGCTCCGGGGACTTTGAAAAGGCCCCGAAGCCCAGTTTATGAATGAGGGTGGCTCTGTCCCACCAGAGCCCTGAATGGAGACCGAGTCCCAAGTCCCCAACCTCCCTTTCATTGCTCATGAGACTGTCAGGTCCTGTCATGCCGGTCACGTGCCTCCCATATGCCTTTTGTTTGAGCATTTGTGTCACTGGTGTTTTTGTTCCTTAGAATGCAGGGACATTCTTAAATCAGAACACACTCCTCAGTATTTGAATGAAAATTGTGACAGCCAGTTGGGTTGGTAAGGTTTCTCTGGGCACCGATGTGTGTCCCTTTCTATGAGAGTGTCACTTCTCTAGGAGCGAATGTGGTCCCTCCGCAGCGCTGGTGGACAGCCCCCTTTCTAATGGCCCCAGGTGTCCAAGCTTGGTCTGTGCTGCCTGTCACCAGAGAAGCCAGCTGTGCTTTCGTGGACCTTTCTGAAGGGAGGTTGGCCTGGGTAACCACTAGGCTTTCTGACCTGAGGTGCTGGGGAAGCCCATTGGAGTGGACAGGTATCAGCTTTTGAGTCCAGCAGACCTGGGTTCAAGTCCAGATTCTCCCACTCACTCGGTTTTCTTCTCTGCTAAAAAGATAATAATGTCGAGGCTGCTCTAAGAAATAAATGAAGCAATATGTATACAGCACCTGGAACTCGGATGGCGCCTTACTGTTATTCCTTTCTCTTCATTTCAAGTCAGTTGTGTGCTTAGGGTATGGGCTCCACTCTCTAAACAGCCCTGCATTTTAAAATAAACAACCACTTAGCTGCGTTTGATACATGATATATACACATATGAGCATTTGTATCTTGTTTTGATTTCTCCCCACTGTCTGTGTTTCCAACAAGTTTGTCTGGATGAGTGTGTCTGTCCTGGATGGCAGAGCCCCGGGGGGCGCCGAGCCACACCGGGCACAATGGTCTGCCTTGCAGTGATGATGAGGGCGCCGAGGACACCCGTCCTAGATGTACGATTACACGTGACTGCCGCGGTCACGCGGAGAGGGAGGAAGGGCTGACGAGTGACTGGCTACTGCTGGGACCCCGAGGGCACACAGCTGGGGGAGCACGGACCAGGCCCAGCACGCAGGCTGAGCTTGCCGACTGAGCTCGAGACTTCCCAGGATGGACCCTTTCTGCCTCCCTCCTCCCCTCCCCAGACATTCCTCTCTTAATGTGCTCCTGAGCCCCCCCCCTTTTCTTCTGGACTTGGCTTGATTTTCCATGTGGCTTCTAAGGGACATAATCTAAAGGGAAAGGCAACCCTTTCCTCAGACCCTCCTGACCTGGGGTGGCTGAGGGCTCAGTCACCTGCAGCCTGAGGGCCCCGCGGAACCACAGCAGGGGATCCTCGGGCCAGAGCAGGGACACGACCACTTGTCCAGGCCCGCAGACTACCTGGCTTTAGATGGTAATCGTCAGCCGGTCAGTCTTTTTTCCTCCTGAAATTAATTGTGTGTTCCTGGTGTATTATACTCAGTACTTTGTCATACCTACATGGGGAAGGCGAGGTCCTCCCTGGCATGGAGGATTTTGTAGTCTGGTTGATGAGGCAACGAGATAGTGGAATAGGCAAATGGGAGCACCAGAGAATAATCTGAAGCCTGCGAGGAAGAAACACATACAGAATGGCAAAACCAGGGTTTAAATTCAGACCCAGGGCAGGAAGCAGGACTCAGCGGAGAGGTGACCATGGAGTCCTGGGTGTGAAGTGAAAAGAGCCTGCCTCGCCTGATGAGTCCGAGCGGACTCCAGGCCGGTCCCTGGTTGCACAGGGCAGCTGCCCCAAGTGCCACCAGCCGACAGCCCCTTCAGTGATGTGGCCTTTTTGAAAAGATGAGCCAGAGCGAGTGAGATCCCCTCTGACTGAGAGAATGAGGTAGCCGGACACAGGCCGGCCAGCATTCGAGAGGGGCCGGCACTCTGCTGAGCAGGAGCTCTGGCGTAGGGACAAGCTGCCGAGAGTGTCGGGCGCCAGAGAGACACTCAGCGGTGAGAAACGGAGGAAGGCACGGAAGGCAGTTAAGTCATGTGGACGGTGGAACGCTAGAGGGAAGACGCACAGACTCTGCTGTGGAGGGTCCCAGGGCTGCCGCGGATCCAGGACCAACCTCCAGGGGCCGCTCCTGCCCCCAGTGCGAGGCTGCCCGGCTCCCCTGTGTCCATGGACCCTATCTGTCAAGAAACCCCCATGGTGAGAAGAAACACAGGTCAGTCTCTGTTTCATGCAAACAAAAGATGCTTGTGAGACTAACAAACTTCTTAGAGACCTGGAGAACGAAGATCAGCAGAATTTTCATATGTGCACGCACACACATACGTGCACACACGTGTATCTTAGTTTAAACGTATTTGCAGACTCGTTGCAATGTGAAACTTCTGTGAGTGTGGAGCAGCCGGGCTGTGCGGGTGCCGAGGGAAGGGACGTGGATGGAGCAAGAAGGAAAGCAAGCCCTCCGTCCCAGGCAGGGCAGCAGAAACTGCTCATTTTAGTTGCCCTCAGGATGTAGATGTCACTTAAAGTCAAGCTATTTCCTCATACTCATGCCCAGGAAATGATTTATTGGAGAATATTAATGCCACCCTCCGTGTCCAATGTGAGAAGTGTGCTGCTGTCCCAGAGCAGAGGACAGGTGGCCAGAAGCACAGCAACTCATTGCTGTCCCCAGAGGCCATTTCTGTCTGCCCCAAGACCCGTCATGGTGGCTGATGCTACTTCATCATAGTTCTTCGAGTACCTTTAACACGTGCCATCTCTACATAACTTTCTGGCACTTATCACCTACAGCTTTGATTATTGCCCTTAAAGGTGTGTGTTTGTGTTGGGGTGTATTTCTTCCTTTGCCTCCCTGAACCCTGGATCTGGGATCAGGAGTCCCTGCTCTGGTATTTGGTGCTGTGTGGCCTTTGGCAAGCCATCAACATCTCTGAACTTCTATTTCTTCATCTGTATGGTGGGAACAATGACATCTGACCTGCCTGTCTCACAGGGACAGGGATCAAATGGCAATGTTGGAGCAAGACTTTCTAAACTCTGAGTTATGAGCTAAGTGACGGGTTGGTGTTATTTTCTTGTCAGGACTATACTTTATAGTTTTTAATGGCTCTCTCAGAATCCCAACTCCAATCAGGTCAATACGATGATGAGCAAATAGGAGGAGCTCACTAAATAATTGTTGAATGCGATCATCGTTGTTTTCATCTCCACAAACTCCTTCTTAATGCCTATCAGGTGCTGCACAGAGAACTTACTCTCCTTGGGGTGCTGAATCCTTGCAATTTGGAGAGATAAGCTTGGACACACGACCCTGGAAGGCATCAGAACATTACATAACTTGCCAGTAGAAACTAGACATCAGATATACATAAAAGTTAAGTGCATTTTCGAGGTTAGAAAAAGTGACAAGTAAATAACTGAGGTAAGAGAATAGCTTATGGGAATAGCATGAAGGTACAGATTGAGGCGGGGTGAGACAGGGGAAATTGCTTTTATGTTATTAATCTTGAGAAGACCTTCCAGAGAAAGTGGATTTTCAGGAGCAGGTAGACTGCGGAAGGGACAGGCTTGGTGAAGAGGTGGTCAGAAAACATTCCAGAAACATGAGTTTGCTTCTGCAGACTGACGTGGTGAGATGCCTTTAGGGAGAGTCACTCCTTCGAACAGCTTGGGAGAGACAAAGGGGGGTGTGTGGGTGGGGGGGAGGTTGTAGGGGGAGGGCAAGGGGCAGACAGTTCAGGTAGAAGAGAGGAAAGGAGAGACCTGGTAGGAGTGATGAAGAAAATATGAGATGAATACACTTTGGGCTTGAGATGTTTCAGAGTACCCCCACAGAGAGATTTCTTTATACTGTATCCAGTAAAGATGTTTCCAGCATCTTTGTTTGGATTCAGAGCTTGGACTTGGGGCTAAATGAAAATCAGAATGTTAGGGATAAAGGCAGAGTAAAGAACCCAGGTCCCAATAGCCATGTGGACTTTACAGACCTCACTGGAATTCAATCAAAACTTGGCCAGTCGGCCTACTACCTTTCCCTTTGAAAGTTTTTCATTGAAATTGAGCTTTTATTTACTTGCTGCTCATTGTGGAGAACGTCAGCGAAACCCCCACGTTCCCATTTGTTCTAGGCCTCAGAAGTGAGTAACGTGATCAGGGAGATGCCATGCTGGTCTGCACTTCTGAGTGTGCACGTCCCTTGAAGGGAGGAAGAGGACCAGGCCTTCGCTCTGTCCAAGCCCACAATCCAGGCCGATCTGGTCCATCTGGATCTCCTCAGGGCCCCTCTAGGGAGAGGGGGTGGGAGGCACAGGGCTCTTTCATCCCGTTTCCAGATGGAAAGACTGAGGCCCCGAGCAGTGTTGTAAGGACAAGATAATGATCTAGTGGCAGAGCTGAGAACAAATTGGGCTTTGGCTCAGAGTGGCTGCTGTCTAGTACAGTTAGCATGTGTGTGTGTGTGCGCGCGTGTGTGTGCACGCACGTGCTCCTGTCTGGTCCTCCTAAATCTTCAGAAGGAACATTGGAGATGACAGTTTTTAAAAGCACACTGTGTTTCCTGAGAAAGAATGTGTGGCATCAGGAGAATTACATAATCTTTGTAGGTCCAGTGTCCTTATCCATAAATACGGAATAAAAGCAATGCCTACCTCCTACCACTGAGGTCAGTAATGGATCTAAATCTCAGGATCCAATGTCTGACCCTTAGCTGAACCCACGAGCCACCTGACCACAATGCCCACTTGGTGGAGATTCTGTCCACATGACCTGAGCCCACTCTTGGTTACCCAGCTCAGTGAGGGAGCCATGACTCGGTCAGTTTTACAAACCAGCTAATCTAATGTGGGTCTTTATCCTCTTTGCTATACTTTCCTCATTATGTATCACAGCGGGAGGAGCTAGCTTTGAGTGCCTACAGTGTGGTGGGCAATTTTCTAAGTGCTCTGCATACGTGATTTTCTTGAATCCTTATCACAGTCTCATTGATGGGTGTTACCAAGCCAAGGGGTTGCATCCCCTAAGAAATTCTGTGCCTGGGTATTCCTGGATGCTGAGTGGTAGGACATAAGATGGATATTTTCAGAACCCAGCTGGAGAGACCATCAAGCTAGGTGTCTGTAAGGCCACACTCCCCTCACACTCAGCTCCGTATACTCTTCAATTCCTTGCAAGACTTGTAGCCTTTTTCCCTTTGGATGAGAGTGATCACACCCTTCTTGAAGATCTGTCTTCCACGGCTTCAGTTCTTTTCTGGTTCTCTTCTCACCTCAGCTTTTCCTTTCTGTTTCTCTGGAGGGCAGCTTTTCTGCTTTCTCCTGAAATTTAGCTTTCCCCAAGGGTCTGTCCTCCGTTCTTTTCTCTCTCCATGCTGACCGCTCACCTTAAGAGATATTTTCCCTTCCAATGCCATAAATTACTTCCAAACCTCAAATCGGTCCCCAGTGCTGCAGACTCAATAGTCAATTACCAGTGACTCCCCAGAATTTCCCCTCGGTTGTCCCTCAGGAACATGCAGTTCTACATGTTCAGATTGAACTCACCCCCTCTCCTCCTAGTCTGCTCCTCCCCTTATTTCTGGTTTGATGAAAGACATCACTGCGAAGCTGGCCTCCCAAACTGGGAATTAGTCTCGACTCCTCTCTCTCCTTTGCCTTCCACCCCCAATCTGAAACCAAGGCCCACAGGGCCTTCCTTCCCCTCTCTTCTTCCTTGCTATTTCTACATCTTGACCCTCCATTCAGGCCCCTGTGTTTGCTTACAGTTCAGCTTCTGCTCCTGTTACCAGAGCAATCCTTTTAAATCTGCATAATTGTTTCATTCCTCTCTAGCTTCTATCACCTTTAGGATGAAGGCTAAACCCTCCCTGATCTGACCCAACGTAACCCTCTTTGGCTTCCTCTCTGGCTTCCTCTCTGGCAATGACCCCCACCTTTTGGTCCCAGATGGGACCAGAACACCTCCAGTTTGGGCTGTTCTGTCTGGAAGACCTGTATCCCCCTTATCTGTTTGGCAAACATCTCAGTGCGAGAGGCACCTCTCTTGGGAAGACGTCCCACCACTCCTGCCTCTGCCCGCCCACCATCCTTGAGGCACACACACACCTACCATGACTTGTCTGACTTCCTCAACCAGCGTGGACCCCTCTTGAGAGAGTGATCCTGTCTTATTTACGTGTCTCCCCAGTGCCTATCATTGTGCTCAGTATGTAGTGGAAATGGAACCAATATTTGTTGAATGAATGACGGAGGAAGGTTTCCATGCTGATGTAGACCTGAGCGGTGATGAGAGCTCGTTTCTCCCGCTAGAGGGCACTCTCGCCGTGCGCTTCACTGGAGGTTGAGGGAAGTGTGGCTGCACTTCAGACAAGTTCTAGTTCTCAGCGGCTCACAGTCCTGTTGTCTGGCAGGGTCTGCGCGCGCCTTGGGAGCTGTGCTGCCCAGAGGCCCCTGGGCTTAGGCCGGTCCTCTTACCAGGCTCCTGTCATTCCCTTTAGATGCATCCGCTATTTCTCTCATTCCCTCCCCCGCCCCCACACGCATTCCCCTTACACTCCCCTTGCGCACACGCAACCTTCAGCTGTGGCAAATTCAGTCTTTCCTTACTTCTGTTAACGGTAGCCAACGCAACCTTAAATAACTTGAGCTGAGACACTAATTAATACCAAATACTGAGGGTATTATTCTCCTGTTGATATAGTTGCATGTTAACAATTGTTTTTAATGCCTTTTGAGTAACATCTGTGGTGGGCACATTTCAGTGAGATGGGTGGGGCCCCCAGATCACACCGCACGGTGGCCTACAAGTGCTCAGCTCAGACGGATGGGCCGAGGCACTCAGCAGCACGCTTCTCACAGACACACGCGGAGGGTGGTGCCCACCTGTCACAGTTAGGGTGCAGTTTTGGCTGGGCTGGACGTTCTTTTCAACGAAAATGTTGTAAAAGTAAGGCATTCTTTAACTTCACTAATGAAGTTTCTTCTTCATGGGAAATTCCGCAGTCTCTGTGTTGTGAACCACGCCCCTTTTTAAAGCAATGAGCTTCATCCAAGGATGGTATCAAAAGAGGGGGACCAGAATTGTGGAGGCGCTGGGAACTGCACCACTAGGGGTTCAGATAAAGAAACAGGGACTTTGTAGGCTGGAGCAGAAAAGATGGAGGGAAAGAGTGATGGCTTCTCGTCTTGTGATGCTTCTGTTCCCACCAACAGAGCCTAGAAGAATAAAAATTATAAGTGTTTTCAATACCAGGGGAGCCCGGGGCCTCCTTTTCTAGTGCGGAGTCTGGGGTGTGGGGTAGGAGAAAACAACAGAAAATCAGTCTAGAGAGGATAAGGTATCCACAATAGCTGTGCCATGGGAGGTGGTCTGCCCTGGGCGGAAGGTTGCCATGGCTTCTAGGGTTCCTTCCGATTCTGAGCGTCTGTAACTTCACGAAGATGTTAAATTGTTGGGCAAGTTTGAGGGACCCACCTTCTTGCCTGTCCTTGCACAGTCTGGTGTGGAGGTTATGAAAAGCCGGGACTATACCAGGAGATGATGGGTGTGTGACCTTAGCCGGACAGTCCTTTTCTGACAGCTAATTTAGCTCTAGGAGACCCTCGTTTCCCCAAACCATTGAAGGATCATTCTGTATTATTATGCAAAAAACCATAACAGTTAAATAAAAATGCAAGTGATCAGCTCCCCAAACATCAGCTGTAGGCATTCTGTGTCCAAGTACAGTCCTGGGACCTGGGAGTATGAGTGCCACTGAGATACTCAGTCTTTCTTCTTGAGGAGGTTCATCTTCTGTGGGGCTTCATGCGCCTTGAAGCAGGTATGTGAGCCCATGTGATATGTTAGGGGAGCAGGGGCGGGAGCAGAGGCATGGTGGGAGCCCAGTGTCTAGTTGTAAAGCTTGTGATACAACACTGTGGAGTTTTGCAGGTCTTTCTCTTCCACGCAGAGGAGCTTTAGCTTGATCCCAGAGGGACCTTGGATCCCAGAAGCATTTTCACCCCAGCACTTTGGTGAGCAAGTGGAGGGTGGACTGGGGTGGTATGATTGAGTGTGCACACATGTGAATGCACACATATGGAGGTATGTGGTCCAGGTGAAGTTAATCGGAAGGCCCAAGGATGTGGGGGGGTGGGGCTTCTCCAGGAACAGCCCCACAATCTGCTTCTGAACCATGCCTCTCTTCAAATTGTGTCACCTGCCTCCCACGGAATAAAACAACCATTTAGCTTAGTTCTGTCATTTGACAGAGGAAACTGAGGCCCCAAGTGGGATAGTCCCTCACCCAAGGTCACACAGCTGGGGAATGGCAGATCCTTTGGTTTCTTGGCTCCTAATCCCATGCTCCCTTCTG